>PVIA01012698.1:0-36314 GCA_004024845.1 Tonatia bakeri | reverse complement strand
TCATGAGTCAAAGGTTTTTAGACGCCCTGAGAAAAATTTTGCACTTTTTGCTAGGAAAGGTTCCTATTAGTGTCTGGAACATTTTAGGAACAGGCATCCTTAGAAAAATGAATACCCCATCCATTTAAACAACGCAAGAGAAAACAGGAAGTCTCCTCCAAGACCTGGAGACCAGAAAACAACTGCAGCGATCTGTCTTCCCTTCTCCCAGGGCAGCTGGCTCCCCAGGATTAGGTCACACCGGCCTCTTTTCTGTCTTGCAAACCACACACCAAGTCATTTCTTGCCTCAGAGCCTTTGCACATGCTGTACCTTCTGCCTGAAAGACTCTTCCACCCAGCTGATTGTTTTTATTTGCCAGGTCTTAGCTCAAAAATAAAGTTGCTTCTCTTGATATTTATTCTAATCTATCACTACACTGTATATTTATTCATTTATTATCTGACATTTTCAGTTTCACATAAGATCCTGGTGATTCTCTGAAGATCAAGATTACTTTTGTGAATGTGATCCTGTCATGATCTAGCTGCCATGATGTAGCAGTAAATCCTGTCATGATCTAGCTGCCATGACAGGCCTTGGTTCACCACTGTGCCCCTCCCCCACTCCCCGCCCAGCACCATGCTCGGCACATACTTGTTACTCAGCACCTGTTCACTGAATGAGTAAGTGCAAGAATGAATAAAGTAATTAGTGAATAAGTGAAAACCTTGAATTTAGCCATATTAACAAATTATGAGATAACACACAAACGATACTTTTATATTGTATATTTTATATTACATTTTCTCTGAAAAATGTCCCCCTGAGAATGTAACTTGTGAGTGAGCAGGAGACTACAAACAAGGGTGAAAATGTGATGGGTGTGAGTGTGGAAATAATGATGTGGAGATATTAAATTTACCTCTAAAGAAATATAAGGAAAGTCTGTTGCCTTGAATAATCTTTAAGTCTGAAAATATTTCATCTATCAAAATCTTGTCACAGTTTCATGTGTATTTTAGGGGCTTTTTAAACAAGACATCCTCTCATTGGTGTTGGGGAATGTTTGTTTAATTTCCAGACTTTTTAAAACACGTGGGTATTTTGAAAGCTCCATCCTGACTGGTGCATGGTCTGCCATTGACTAAGTCTGAGGCAATCCTCTGACTGAGGCATTTTGTTTGGTGTTGTTTTTAAAAGCCATGTATTTGCTACGAAGTATTGTACTTGTCGCAATGGGAGTTGTGTGAAAAACTGAGAAGGCTTTATGTGATATGTATCATAGTTAATAAATCAGTCTTGTAAAAAAAAAGCCCTTGTTGCTCATCCCTGTTTCCCACTGCCAACAGGATTTCTCCTGAGAAAATAGAAATGTCCACCCATATTCCTGATGGCCTCATTATTTCCATAAAAATTAGGGGTGCACGAGCAGGGGAATAAGTGTATTAGGGAGATGTTTAAAAGCATCCTTTTAGAAGCCTGGTGTGGCTCAGTAGGATGGACTGTCATTGCATACACTGAAAGATTGCGTGTTTGATTCCTAGCTAGGGCACATACCAAGGTTGCAGGTTCAGTCACCAGTCGGGGTATGTATGGTGTATGGGAGGCAACCAGTTGATATCTCTCTCTCTCTCTCTCTCTGTGTGTGTGTGTGTGTGTGTGTGTGTGTGTGTGTGTGTGTCTCAGCAATGAAAAATGTTCTTGGGTAAGGATTAAAAAAAAAAGCTTTGTTTCAGAGACTTCTAATTTCATGGTCTGTTTTAATGAGGCAATACCTGTCTCAAGACTTAGGTTTTGAATCTGTAGAAATCTGCTGCTTACACAGTAATTGCTAACTACCAGGAAATGAAGCAAACAAATATGTTAACTTGATGAATGAAGGAAGGAGGATATTTATTATGAGTGGCCCAATGTTTCCAGCAGGGTGTGAGAGATTGCTAGAATGTGGGCTTCTGGAGGAGGGAAAGGAGGTTGGAGGAATCTGAAAGAAGAAAGCAAATAATGTCCTGTGATCCTGAAACCTTGCCCCAGGGCAGGGTACAGGGTGGAGCGAAAGGACATCAGCTGCAGTTTGGTAAACTTCTGGGACCTGTGCTTCTAACCCCACATGTGATAGGCCACTGGAATTCTTCGAGACTTTACAATAGAATAGGTGCTGTGGCCCAGAGTTTAAAGTGGCCTCACTTGTGTGGGGAGAAAATGTTGATGATGCTTAAAAGTTCTTGTGTCAACATGAGATTAAGCTGGCAGCTAACTCCCTGCCACTGAGATCCCTCTGCAGGTCTCAGGAAACTCATTCTTGGGTCACAGTCTCACCAACACAATCTCCAAAGAGCCAGCCGTCTCTTCTCAGATGCCCTAAGTACCACTTGAGACACACTAAGTCCTGTAGAAATTCAGAGGATGAAAAATGCACTTTTGGCTGTGTGTCAGAAAAGGCTCTGGAAAGAGCTGGCTCTGAGGGATACATAGGCCATTAGTGGATGGAGAAAAAGCATTAGGGAAGGGGGGCTGAAACAGCAAGAGCAAGTACCATGAAACATGGAAGAAGCAAGTAGTTAGAGGCTGTGTAGAGATGTGCTGCATTTAGTTGGGAGGAGAGACACCCATAGGCCACTGGGGACCATGGAGGAAAACAGCAAAAATGTTCTCTGTCTTTCTCTGTATGTCTCTCTCTCAGCAATGAAAAATGTGCTTGTGTGAGGATAAAAACAGAAAAAGCATTGTTTTAGGGACTCCTAATTTCATGGTTTGTTTTAACAAGACAACACTTATCTTAAGACTTAAGTTTTGGATCTGTAGAAATCTTTTTACTAGGAATTGAACACACAATATTTCAGTGTGTGGAATGACACTCCAACCAACTGAGCCACACCAGTCAAGGCTTCTAAAAGGATGCTTTTAAACATCTCCCTAATGTTCTTTTACCAAGAAGATGAAAGAGCATAAAAAAATAGAGAGTGATGACAAAAGAAATATACCTGAAAGATGCCACTTTTGCCAAATATTGATTGGCTTTAACTTCTCCTGAGTGAGGTATTCATTTATTTACCAATAGATATTTATTGAATTCCCATTATGCTGTCTTAACTTTGGAGAGAAAATAGAGGCTACTACAGACAAAAGCAAAAGTCCTCTCCTTCATGGAGTGTGCTTTCTTGTAGGGAATATAGAAAGTACACATGTACACACAAAAAAGTAAGTCAGGAGGTGGTGCATTCCATGGAGAAGAATAGTTCCAGGCCAGGGAATGAGATGTGGGGTACAGTCCATGGCACGGGGCCATTCGTCTCACACATGCAGAAGCCATAAGCCTACTCCCAAAGTTTCATTCATTCATTCACTCATTTATGTATTCATTCACTTTGCTCCTTTTTGTTTGCTTTTTAAAATTTTTTTGCCAAAAAAACTTCTAGGCTCTAGAGAAGACCTATAAATAAAACAAACAAAATCTGTCCTTTGGGGAGCTCGTGGCCAGCAAACAAACAAAAAAACCCCAAATATGTAAGTAATATAGCTGTAAGTAGAGATCATGGTGTTGGAGAAAAATAGCAGGGCAAGGAGGTGAGGAGCAGTGAGGTAGTGAAGAGATGACTGAAGAGAGGAGCGAACCAGTGGCCAATGGATAAGAGCATTCTGGAGGAGAGAAAAGTGACAACAAACACCCAGGAGGGACTGGACTCAGAGTGACGCAGGACAGTACAGTCATAGGCAATGATGACTTTTGTGTCATGTTGCCTCCTCTTCTTTTGAACACACTCTACATCTCAGGACTTGCATCAACAAGGCTTCATCTTCCTACAGGTGGGGAGACAGCACCACATCTCCAAAAGAGACCCAGAGGGTGTAGTTAAATGACCTGCCTCTATTTTCTCATCCACAAAATACATGTTACAGTCTCTTGTTCAGATGCACCAATCCTGTGCTTCATGACAGAAGAGGCACCGGCTCAAATGCTCTTAAGCAGAGAAAGAAGGTCAGCTTCTGCCCCCTCCCTGGCTAGCTTCCTCCACACATTCTGGCTCCTTTCTAATTCCATGGCTGCATGGGTGACAGGTAGGGGGAAAAAATCCCACTGGAGCACCTCAAGACCTGTGCCAGAAAGTTGAAAGCTTTGCTGATGTACCTGTGGTGGTCAGTGAAGGTTTTCTGGATAGTTGCTTTGCACCCAGTGGGAGACACAGGGGTTCTGAGAGCTGGAAGCTGAAGAGGGCAGATCTAGGGTCCTAAGAGGTGTCTTTTCCTCTTCAAGGGCATATTGATGACAGTTGGGGATTCCTGTATGGCCACAGGAAACACTAATTGGTGCTTCCCTGCTTGGGGACCCCTGGTTCTATGCGTTGCACTGCAAACCGGGCTTCTAAACCAGGAGGCTATTCTGCAGCCTTGATGGACAGTGCCCAGCTGAGGCTCAGGTGGGTGGAAGGACTCACCCAGGGTGACACAGGGGTGGCACAAAGACCTGAGCAGTTTTTCTGATTTGTGAGGGAATTGTGAAGAAGTGTCGTTGCGGTCGAAGAGGAGGTGGAGGGGCTCTAAACTTCCCAGAACAGCCTCACTGCACAGCATTGCCTGGGGCAGGGCTCTGCCTTGGCTTCGCATTAGAGTCACCTGGGAGTTTTCAAGCTCCCAGTGCACAAGTCTGACCCCAGGCCAATAAAAATGGAATCTCTGGAGGCAAGCCCAGGCATCAGAAATTTTTAAAGCATGTCAGATGGTGCCAGTGTGCAACCAAGGTTGAGAACCACTGTCTCCTGGCAAGCTTGGTTATAATGGTTGAAAATAAAAATACAATAATTTAGAAAAACTTTTCTTTAAAAAAGTACTGATAATTTGCTACTTCTTCCTTCTCTGGTCATTTAAGAGCAGTCATTTTTCAAGATAAGGACCTGGGTTAAGTGGGCATAAAAGCATGAATAAGATTTAAAATAAATTACTAAGTGAGAAATAAAAGCCATGAATTATGTAAAAAGGGGAAAAGCTGGAAGAACTAGGGCAGAAAGCAAAGCCAAGAAAATATAATAAGAAGGTCACTTGGGACGGCTCTGTGGGTCTGAATACAAATGGAGGAAGGAAAGCTAGTGTGCAAATCCTGTCTTCTTGTAACTTCAGAGCAGTAAGTACCTTGGATACCTAAGGGACGTCAGCTCTTACAAATGACTGACAAGCTCCAGCCACAGGCTGCCAGGGCCTCCCAGGAAGGACAGTCACAGCTGGGGTCTTCAAAGTGTATTCAGAATTGAGCAGGGCAGCTATAAAAAACACTAGAGATGTGGTAACACTACCCTCAGGCTTCAATCAGCTCAGAGACCAGGTTTGGGAAAAGAGTACCAGAATCCACAGGGGACAGGGAGGAGAGAGGGGCTTTGTTTGGTTTGAAAGCTGTGGTGATCTGGACACATTCCTCCCTCCCCCTTCCTTCCTTCCTTGGTCTCCTCCACCCTTCTATTGAAACTTACTGTCCCCACAAAGGCTCAGCTATGCAGCCAGCTCCCTGGAAAATCTCAGACAATCAGATGCATTGTTTGCACATTCCAGGCAAAGTACCTGAATGAACAAGCTGGTAAGGGTGACAGGTAATGATTTCAAATTACTGTTACTCTATGGCGGACTTCAGTTTCAGGCATAGTACTGCCAAAAGCAGTTAAAGAGAGGAACATCATTGTCCTTTGGTTAACAAACAATAAATTCTCCGAGATTTGCTTCTGAAGGAGTCCCAGCAAAGTGGGGCTATGAATGAAGGTTTTGTGAACTTGAGATATTTTATCAAATGGTAACCATTTATTTATTTGCTTTGTGGTTTCAAGATAATGCAGTGTCTGTTCGACACAGTCCACTGAAGAGAGGAGCTCACTATGAAAGACTCATTCGTTTGAACTGGTGATTGTTCATCATAAATTCATTAGAGTTGAAAGCTGAGAAGGTACATGAGATTACCAGTTGTTTGTGAACAATTGGAAAGCACTAAATTTCACAAATATCCTCTATGAAACCATAGCTGAGCTGGTACAAGACAATTAAGTGCATATGTGGGCGAATTTTGCTCTCAGGTATTGCAAGGGCTATGTGTGTGTGGCTCCCTACTGCAACCTATTTGACCTGCAAAACCTTCTGGAGAAGATAGAGGAGTTTACAGTAAGAAGTATCCATTACTCTGTCTAAAGACCTTGTCTGTAAGTTTAGAACATATAAATAATTACTACATGAACCCTGCTGAAAAGGACAAGTTGGCATGAAAGATCCTTCTCCCTTCTTGGCACATGCCATTCGCTCTCAAGTGGCATCTTTCCCTGCTTTATAAATGGTAGGGTTGTAGGCTGAATGTTAGTGTGTCCCCCAATTCCCAGGTTGAAACCTTACCCCCAAATGAATGGTATTAGGAGGTGGGGCGCTAGGGAGGTGATTAGGATTAAATGAGGTCGTGAGGTCCACGTGAATGGGATTAGTGCTCTTTTAAGAAGAGACGTGAGAGAGATTATCTCTCTCCACCAACTGAGACAAGAACTTGGCTTTCTCCACCCCAGAAGAGTGCCTTTACCAGAACCCAACCATGCTGAAACCCTGATCTCTGAGATGTCCAGCCTCCAGAACCTTGAGAAAGAAACTTCTATTGCCTGTAAGCCCCCCAATATATGGTACTTTATTATAACATCTTGAGTTAAGAGGTATTTTTCAGAATATTCTTAAAGCATTGACTGGAAAGGCAGATATTATTATCAAAGTGTGGCTAAACAGATATCACTCAGAGATTTACACTGTTACTATGGTTTCTTGAAAGAAGAAAAAAATAGTTCCAAATTGGCAGATTAACATAAATGATGCATAATGAGATATCTTTTTGATTGCCTAGGATGGCAAATGGGTGCCTTTGATGTGAATGTCTATAAATGTTCTTTCTACACCTGTGTGCATATGCATAAAGCAAATATTGTGATGCCAGGCCCAGCTGAAATTGCCCTAGACACAAAAATTCCCAAACAAATAGTTAGCATAACAACTCTACCAATCTAATCATATTGTTCCTATCGAATCATCTAAAATAAGACAACAGGATCTGTCTTGCCTGCATGGAATTAGACAAGGTCCTCTTCTGCATGATTAGATCTCTGGCAGAAACTTTCTTTGGGACTAACCCACTTGTTGAAGCATGGCCAATGCTGTATACTCATAAATGGGAAAGCAATACCTTGAATCTCTTAAAAATGGGATAAATTTGGGAAAAGGAGAAACAGTCACAAACCATTTGATTGGCAGCCAGGAAAAGAGTAAGCCACAGGCCCAGCGTTTGGGTATGTGACTGATCCCTGGGCCTGTTAGAATAGCACAGTGAGAACTTGCTTATTGACTAGATCAGCAATTTTCAACCCATGTGCCAAAAGAATTTTTAAAACATGCAGTACCTGGCTAGTCAGTGGCACTGACCTCTTTTCACTTAGGTTGTCATATAAAAAAATGACAACAGCCAACACAATAGCTGTCTGGTATGAATGCCCTCTCTTGAACCATAAATATATAGGTCACATAACAGACTTTCGTCTTATTGGTCATGTTGCATAGTAAGTTTGAATCTGATTGACTAATTCTTTTTTTAAAAGATTTTATTTATTTATTTTTGGAGAGCGGAAGGGAGGGAGAAAGAGAGGGAGAGAAACATCAATGTGTGGTTGCGTATCATGGGCCCCCTACCATGGACCTGGCATGCAACCCAGGCATGTGCCCTGACTGGGAATCAAACCAGCAACATTCAGATTTGAAGACTGGTGCTCAGTTCACTAAGCCACACCAGTCAGGGCTGATTGAGTAGTTCTTGATACCAGAAATCCTTATATACAAGTATAGGCACCTGATTTTTTAAAAAGTTAATTTGGAGCAAAAAGGGTAGGTAATTACTATTTTTTCCACAAATCAATGAAAGTTATACCTACTTTTTGTTATATTGGCAATATAATTTAATATATAATATATAATTTAAAAATAATATAATTTGTTGGCATGCCATAGAATTTTTGTAATTAGTTTATGTGTGCCATGAAATGAAAAAAGTTAAAAATCACTGGACTAGACATTCAGAGTTCTCAAAGCTACCCAACCGAAAGTCAAGCCACATTCTGGGAGTCCCACTGATAACTACTAAATAATGCCAGCTGGAAAAGATCACACATAGGGAGAAATACTATGAGTCAGCAACCTCTTTGGTGAAGGGCCAAACAATAAACATTTTAGGCATACGGTCTTTATCACAACTACTTAGTCTGGTCGTTATAGTGCAAATGTAGCCATAGACTGTATGAAAACAAATGAATGCGGTTGTGTTCCAATAAATTTTTATTTAAATAAACAGGCCACACACTGGGTTTGGCTGGGGGCAGTAGTTTGCCAAACCCTCCTCCCCCCCATTTATATTAGTGAGAATGATGTGGAGACATGGAAGATGGATGTGTTCCCCTGACTGGAGAGTATGCTTTTTAGAGGCAGCATAGGGTAGTAGTTAAGAATACAGACACTGAAGCTTGAATTCAGACCACTTACTAACTAGATGATCCTGAGCAAATTATTAGATCACTCTATGCCTCACTTTGTTTACCCATAAAATTAATATTATAATAAAACTTAGTGTTGTCATTTGGATATATCCCAAAGCAGACTATGAGAAAAGGACTTAGGTGTGTGTAATTTTTTTAAAGATTTTATTTGTTTACCTTTAGAGAGGAAACAATAGAGAGAGAGAAACATCAATGTGCAAGAGAAACATTGATGGGTTGTCTGTTGCACGCCCCTAACTGAGGACCTGGGATGTGTCCTGACTGGGAATCAAACAAGCAGGCAACCTTTTGGTTTGCAGGACAATGCCCAACCCACTGAGCCACACCACTCAGGGCAATTGGTGTGGGTAATTTTTCGAGAAGAAGCTTAAGTGAAGGTGTAAGGACAAGTCAAATAGTGAAAGAGAGAAGCTCATGAAGGGGCATTCCAGAGTGGGTCATTCCTGAGAGCAAGAGAAGTATTGTGTAGCATAGGGAAACCAGGAGGTTTACCAGCAACAACTGGTCCTCATTGCCAGTCCATTTGGAACTGTCTACTGTGGTTGCAGGGATGATTGGGGTGGACTGAAGGCTCATGAGTAGGGCAATAGTGTCTGTCACTTTACCTTCTGAGGTTGTTATAAAAATGATGAGAATTAATATTTGAGAAGCATGTAGGAAAAAATCCCTGGTGTTCAGTAAGTGCCATTTAAGTGATTGTCAAATAAAGAGTAGGCATCTTTTGAAGCAGTAGGGAAGAATATTAGGCATAATAAAAATTACATTGTGGAACTTCTATGTATCTAAAGGTAATACTGGTTGAAAACTTAATTAATTTCCACAGTGGATTGTGAAGGAACACTGGAAATATTGGGAAGCGTGCAGGTAAATTGTAGGCCGCGGCCTCTTCCACTTCGTAAAGTTGTTAGTCAACACCATGTACTGCATTAGCTGCTCACAGTGATTCAGAGCAACCTTATGAAGTCTGGGGACACAAGCTATTAAATTAAACCCACACCATGTTTAATGTATGCTAGTTGTAGTGTAGCAGGACAATCTGACACAAATAATATGCAGTTTGCATAAATTACTATAATTTGTATTCATTTTATCCAGTCAAATAAAAGTTTTTCTCTTCTCACTTTGTTACTCCTTCTCACTTTGTTAGTCCTTCTCACTTGGTTAATCTTTCTACCTAAAACTAGAAATATTTTGACCATTTTCCCTAATATGGTTTAATGATCAAAACCACCTGTGTTTAAGCATCAAGGCCCAGAATTGTATCCCATGCAGGCTTTCCTAGTTTACAACCCTCCAGACTCTCAATTCCATCCATTCCCATCCTGTCAGCTCTCCCACATACTTCCATTCTTCCCCTTTGCTGGTTTCATGGAGTTTGGAAGCATATACACATATCTCCCCTTCTCATTTCCTGAGCATTCTAGCTGCTGATGGGCTCTGTCTACAGAGGGGGCTACAGCTTTATTACAGGAGTCCCTCCTTATCTGTAGGGGATACCTGCCAAAACTCTAATGGATACCTAAAACCATAGATAGTAGTGAACCCTATGTTTACTATGTTTTTTTTTCTATGCATACATACCTCTTCACTTAAAGCAAGTACTTTATAGCTTCTCTGTGGCATGTCTAAATTGCTAGCATCATTAATCTTGTGTTTTGGGCCATTATTAAGCAAAATAAGGGTCACTGGAATACAAGCACTGTAATACCACAGCAGTCTACCTGATAATTAAGGTAGCTACTAAGTAACTAATGGGCAGGTAGTGGACACTATACAGAGAGATGATTCATGTCCTGGGTGGGATGGAGCAGAATGGCACAAGATGTCATCATGCTGTTCAGAACAGCATGCAGTTTAAAACTTATGATTTTTTTTTAATCTCTGTAGTTTTCCATTTAATATATTCAAAACATGGCTGACTGCAGGTAACTGAAACCAAGGCTAGTGGAACTGTGGATAAGGGCGGGGACCAGTGTACGATATTGTAGTAGGTCAGAGAGAGAGATCTTTGACCAGCGGTGCTGGGAGAGAATAAGGAGCACAGTGGGAATGAGCCCTGCACCTGTAGCATCTAGGAGTCCAGGTGGATGGACAATAAAAAGTTGGTCCAAATGATAATTAGGACAATGAAAAGACAGTATTCACACAAAGTAGTTCTTACTTTCAGGTTTCATCAGCAAAGCCTGAGCACCAATCTTTGGCATGGATCAGTGGCTGTTAGAGTAAGTCTTCAACCTCTTCCAGGAACTAGAGGAGTAATCTAGAGTGGAAAGAGGAGAAAACAGCCATGCCTCCTAAGTAATCTCCTATATATCCTATGTCATCAGGCACCCATGCTACTAAGGTAGAATGGTCTTCAGAGATATTTCTAGACTATAGCATATATCTCAGTCAAAATGCTTTTGGCTTCAAGAAATAGAAATAACACCAACAAAAAGTGGCTTAAACTACAAGGAAATTTAGTGTTCCACAAAAGAAAATATCCAATATTGCTAAATTAATTGGTTTAAAAATACTCACTAAGGATCTAGACTCTTTATTCTTCCAACTGGCCTATATTAACCTCGTCGTCAGGCTAGTTCTCTCCATGGTTTACGCGGCTTCTGCCTCTTCATGCAGCCTAGACACAGCCACACCCAGAGGGTGACCATGTCTTCATGGCTGTCTTTTGTAAGAGTGAGGAAACATTTCCTAAAAGTCCCTTAGAATATCTTCTCTCCCATCTCATTGGTCACAATAAACCACAAGTTCAGTCTTAAACAATCCTTGGGCAAGAGAAATAGCACCATCTTGGTTGGCTTTGATGGGTTAGGATTTGGCCCTGGACCTGGGCTGGGGTTGGGATCAACCCCTCCTGATTCATGTGAGAGAAGAATAGATTCCAAATCAGATTTGGAGCTCTGCCAACAAGGAAGCAGGTAGATTGAATATTACCTGATAACCAAGAGTACAATTTTAAAGATATCTTGAAGGTCCACCTGATGCTCTCATACTTTCCCCAGGCTTTCCTACCTATCTGTATATGGCTAAAACCTCTTAAATGACGAGATACCTTTTATTCTACAGTTTCAAATGAAAAGCACAAAAATATGAATGTAGATGGAAAGGAGTGAAAATTGGATGTTTTTTTGAGAGAATTTATCCAAATCTAATGACCTGCCCCTAACATTAAGTTATTAATTCTTCCCTGAAATTTTTAGCTACAGCCTCTCCATTTTTCTCACTTTTAAGTCCCCGACCAGCATCAAGCTCCACAAAATACTCCTCTGTTTTATCTTTAACCAAGTAACAGTCTACAGACTATTTTAACATCTATTAGCTATTAGTATACCATTATGTTTTTTGCTTTTGGTTGAATTTGTCATTTCCTTTTATACCTTTTTTTCATAAGTTCACATTTCCTGTTTCCCTCATCAATTGTCTCCTCTTTTAAGACCCATAATCGTTCTGTTTTTGCCAATCACCATCTCGTCTGTTTTAAAGAAGCATCCACCAAACTCACATTTCATCAACATGAGAAAGACAACCTGCATGTACACAAACACATAAGAGGCAGTACCAAACTCAAAAACATCTCGTGTAGGTGGCCAATTTGTTTGCACACCATCTTATCTCACTCCATTACCCCATTCAGGAGCTGCAACACATATAAATTCAGTAAGTGCTTGTAAGCCCAACAAGTAGAAACTAATGTTCTTTTCCCTTCTATAGCTGCTCCTATTTTGTACCCATGCAAATGGATACTGATATTTATATAACTTTAAAGGGCTACCCTGGCTGGTGTGGCTCAGTGGATTGAGTGTCACTGTGAAAGGGTCACTGGTTCGATTCTCAATCAGGGCACATGCCTTGGTCCCCAGTTGGGGAAACATGAGAGGCAACCACACAACCACAACCCCTCTTTTTCTCCCCATCCCCCTCTCTAAAAATAAATAAATAAAATCTTAAAAAAAATAAATGGTTTATAAAGTCTACAGAGAAATCTGAGATCCAAATTAAAGTTGTGTCCTTAATTTACCTCATTGTGCAAAAACATTGCAAAATATTTGGTGATGTTATTTTCCACCTGGCCTCCTCCACAATAGCTTATCACAGCAGGACACATTAGAAAAATGAATTCCAGGCATGATTTATTCACTCTGTGATTTTAAGCCTTAACTTTCAATATATACTTGATTTTTAAAATAGGCTGCAGAAGAACTAATTGAATGCAACCATTCTACTACAGTGTAAGAGAGCAGCTCAGGTTTCTCAGAGTTTGCTGTGGTTTTAATAGACTCATGGGTACAGCTGGGTTACATTTTGCAAAATTTCTTTAATAGTGTATATGTGTATTGTATATACATTGGAGGGTCTTTTTTACTCCATTGGGGGGATTACTCTATAGCATAGGTGGCAAACACAAGGCCCCCAGGCCTAATCCAGCCCTCCACCTCTTTTATCTGGCTTGGCACCTTGTTTCTACCTGGCAGCAGCACCGAGCTGTGGCTTAACTATTAAGGAGTAGTTACATTTATACAGTCCTAAAATTACATTTGGCCCTTCAAAGGCAACTGCAAGGCTGATGTGGCGCCTGGTGAAAATCAGTTTGATGCCCCTTGCTCAATAGCCTCTGAACGTCTATTCCTAGTAGAACATGCTTTCTATTCTGGAACCAAAGGGAGAAGCTGGTAAGAGTGGGGGTGTACAGTATATTTAAAGGCATGGAAACCAGTGGTAAGAATATGAGTTTATGGGAACACTAAATACAAGTCCTTAAGGGAATCACTACAGGTAGACTTTGAAGCTGCTTAAGAATTGGCAGCATCATAGACTTTTATAATTACCCCTGTGGCTGCACTAGATTAACCTAATGCAGTTCTGGGTACATAGCAGATAAAATAATAACTAACTTGTTGAATTTAGATGAAACTTAAGAAGGACCAAAGCTTAGTGCATATAAAAGGGGAGGAACCTCTGACCCTTTTTCAGAGATAAATTAAATCTCAGTGCCCTGTCTTCTATCCTCTTTAGTGTTTGGAGTCTATTTCCCTAAGATCAGTACTTAAAGCGGAAGGAGTATGTTCAGGAAGATTAGTAATTCAGGTTCATTGGGAACTTACTATAGACCAAATACTATGATGAAGCATAACCAGGACATCAGGGAAATAAAATAAAATTCTTAACCCGATTTTTTAATTAAGAAATTAATTTCTAACATGCCTTCATAGTATCCCATCTACCCTGGCACTTTAAAATTTTTTTAAAAAGGCATTTTGGTTGTTCTTAAACTAAAAAACAATAGTGAAGAATTTATTATATCAATGAAATGAAGACTGTGGATATAGTCAAGCTGATATTGATTATAAAGAAAACAAACTGATTGGCCAAATATTAACACAGTCTTAGACATTCATCACAATAGTCTTGAAAATAACTTATTCCAACCAGCCTGTCATTCTCCTCTGAGGCAGGAAGAAGCAGTGTGTTTGAGCAGAATAGAAGAGGACTTATTTATTTACTCATTCAACAAATTTTGGGGGGTTCCAGCCAAGATGGAGGCATAGGTAGAAATCCTTCACTTCCTTGAACAACCAAAAGGAGTATAATAATCAATCTGAAATCAATAAACAACAAGAAGTGCCAGAAAATCTGGAGTATGCAACTCCAACAACCACGGAATTAAAGAAACAGTCAAACAGAACAACCAGACTGGTAAGTCAGCGGTTAGTGAGAATCTGAGGCAAGATGGTGGACTGTGTGGGCAGGGCTGACTTAAGGGAAAACTGAGACTCAGAGCTGGGTGTGGACTATAGTGGTTGCTGTGATGGAAGAAACTCCCAGTCTCACAGGAGAGTTCACTGGAAAGTGGGCTAGAGACAAGCAGGGGAGCTGCATTGTTCCCTCTCTGGCCCCTCCCCCACAGGCAACACCACAGCACACCAAAAAGGGTTGCCCTGCCCTGGTGAATACCTAATTGCCTCACCCCCTTACAACTTAACAGGTACCCCAAACAAAGAAATAGGGCCAAAATGAAAGAACAAAGCAAAATTTCAGAAAGAGATCTAAGCAATGAGGAGATAGCCAACCTATTTGATGGAGAATTTAAAGCTCTGGTAATCAAAATGCTCACAGAACTTATTGAGCCAGGGGAAAAGGGGAAGGGTTTGCAGGAACAAAGTTAAAAGACACATGGATAAAAACTAGGGGGAGGGTGGTAATGGGAGGGAAGATGGGAGGGGGATGGGTGGGCTGGATTGGGAGTAAAGGGGAGAAAAATGTACTTAAACAATCATTAAAATAAAAATAAATAAATAATAAAAAATTAAAAAAAAAGAAAGATACCAAAAATGAAATAAAACAAAATATGCAGGGAACCAACAGTGACAGGAAGAAAACCAGGACTCAAATCAACAATTTGGAACAAAAGGAAGAAATAAACATCCAACCAGAGCAGAATGAGGAAACAAGATTAAAAAAAAATGAAGAGAGACATTTGAACCCCTGGAACAACTTGAAACATTTCAATATCTGAATTATAGGGGTGCCAGGAGGAGAAGAACAATGGCAAAGAATTGAAAACTTACTTGAACAAATAATGAAGGAAAACTCCCCCAATCTGGTGAAGGAAATAGACTTCCAGGAAGTTCAGGAAGCCCAGAGAACCCCAGAAAAGTTGGACCCAAAGAGGAACACACCAAGGCACATCATCATTAAGTTACCTAAAATTAAAGATAAAGAGAAAATCTTAAAAACAGCAAGAGAAAAGGAGACAGTTACCTACAAAGGAGTTCTCATAAGGCTATCAGCTGATTTCTCAAAAGAAACCTTACAGGCAAGAAGGGGTTGGAAAGAAGTATTTGAAGTTATGAAAGGCAAGGACCTACATCCAAGATGACTCTATCCAGCAAAGCTATTATTTGGAATGGAAGGGCACATAAAGTGCTTCTCAGATAAGGTCAAGTTGAAGGAGTTCATCGTCACCAAGCCCTTATTATATGAAATGTTAAAGGGACTTATCTAAGAAGAAGAAGATAAAAAGCATGTATAGTGAAATGACAGCAAACTCACAATTATTAACAACCAAACCTAAAACTAAAGCAAAAACAAACTAAGCAAACAATTAGAACAGGAACAGAACCACAGAAATGGAGATCACATGGAGGGTTATCAACAGGGGAGTGGGAGGAGGAGAGAGCGGGAAAAGGTATGGAGAATAAGTAGCATGGATGGTAGGTAGAAAATAAACAGCAGGAGGGTAAGAATAGTATGGGAAATGTAGAAGATAAAGAACTTCTGACACATGGACATGAACTAAAGGGGGGAATGTAGGTGGAAGAGGGTGTGTAGGGTGGAGGGCAGTGAAGGGGTAAAATGGAACAACTATAATAGCATAATTAATAACATATATTTTAAAAAATTAAAAAAGGAAACAAAGAACTTATATGTACAACCCATGGACATGAATTAAGTGGTGGGGGGAATGCTGGAAGGTTGGGGGGGTACAGGGTGGAGGGGGGATAAAAGGGGAAATTTGTAATAGCATAATCAATAAAATATACTTAAAAAAACAAAAACCACAAATTTTTATTGAGTTTTATTAAGTGCTATATACTATGCCAAGCACAGGGGATACAACAATAAATAACACTAACTCCCTTCTCCCAGTGAGCTTATGTCTAGAAGGGAACACAGATATGTAGACAAGGAGTGTGAATAGAAAGTGTAAATTTTAAGATAAAGAAATTATCAAGTGTAAGGAGCATCTAATCCAGGATTAGGAAGAGATGGGAAGGGCAGCTAAAGCAAGGACCTGAAGGATGGATTAGTAGGAAGCCAAGAGCAGGGACAGGAACATTCCAGAGAGAGGGAAGGCACTGCTATAACTGCAAAGGCAGAAAGAAACAAAAACAACGACGGAGTCACACTGTGAAATGGGATGTTGATGTGGGCTTTCAGGACATATTCCTGAGGGCAACGGGGCAATAATAGTCCAAGTAGTGTAAATAATTGAAAAGACCATGAAATAAACTCAGACACTGCATGTACAAAATGTGTCTTGTGTGGTTTGTGGCATGACTCTCAGTACTTCCGTCTCATGTACCTGCGCTTGTACAGAGTTGACTGTATTGAGAAAATACAATGTAATACAATATACATTAAAACTGGACATTTAATGATATGTGTATGTGCATATAAATGCAGCCAATTTACTATTGAGCTGTATGGTAATTGAGCTTAAATAACTATAATCAATAGTACTATTACAAAGTTAAGCCAATTTTCTTTTCTCTGTTAGCTCCTAAATACATATTATGAGTGAAGTGTTATCAACTGTTCCTCACCTCATGCTCAAGTGATTATATGCAAATTCAAAAAAAATCCAATATCTTATTTCCCAGGATCTGGAGCTTCTCCCATCACTCCACATGCTCCATGTTGAAATAACTTAGATGGCAGTGAATCAAAAGAGTGAAGTATTATAGGGTTAAACGGCAGTAGCCTAATAAGGCAGCAAGGAGATAGATTTTTAAACTAAAATTACTTTGGGGAGGAGCATTTTTATAGTGAGACATTAAAAAAACCCCACAGAGTGAATGGCTTATGTGGAAAGGCCAGAGACCATACTGATGCATAAAATGGGGAAGACTCATGTGGTCATTTGGGTGGCAGTCATGTTGCATCAGGCTTTCTCTTCCCTTTGGTGAATGCTTTTACACTAAAGGGGAGTTGTGCTTCAGCAATGGAATAAGTTGTGCAAGTTATAACAATTATGAACAAAAATAATATATCAATGGAAATACAGTTGGTAAATACTTATTTCGAAGATCTCACTCTCAACAACTGCAATATGGAAAGAGAAATCTTTGCAATTTGCACATTGACCAGTACAAGCTGGAGTAGGCTGATAGGAGCTATTGTGAGACCAGTGCGGATCAGAAGACAAACTAGCCCTAGAAGGACTACAGAAGCATGGGGCCCAGGCCAGAACCAGAACAGGCTTCCTCCCACCATTCTTTGTTATGGGTTTCCTCATTATCTTCCTGGAGGGAGGGGAGAGCAGATGCATTGTTCTTTGATTATATCTGCATATGGCACAATGGTGTTCTCAATCTTCCTTATCTCTTTTGTTTCTTTTTATCCCCTGGTGACTTGAAGTTGGATTGTGAGTGGTAGTCAATGTCAGCAGGGTAAATTTTTTCTAGCTTTTTTTTTTTATCACTTTTACTCAAAGTATTGATTATGGACCAGTAACATTGAATCACTTGGGTGCTTGTTAGAAATGAAGAATCTTGGGCTCTACTTCCAACCTACTGAATCAAAACCTGCATTTTACAAGAAATCTGGTGGTTCCTATGCTGTGGATGAGCCACTCTAAAGAATATGAAGCACCTTCTGTGACTCCATGAAGCTACTGTCATCCTCCAGGGTGGAGCCAGGAATGAAGTCTTCACAATCTTCATGACACGGGGCATGTGCAAAGTGGAACCAGGATAATGGGAGGGTGAGGCAGGAAGTAGGACAGGAAAGGAAAAATGGAGGGAGAGGAATGTGCAGGGCCTCGGTGGAGCACACTGAAGCTGGCTCTGCATGCACAGAGGGGCAACTCACTGGGATAAATTGCATTTTGTACCGTTCTCTGCACTTCAAGTTTACCTGTAAACAGCCTCTTGTAGAAATGCATTGCCTATTGTGTGTTATTATTTTATGTTATTATGAGGCACAATTGAGTTACCTTTTGACTTTTCTGAGGGTAACTTAACCTTGCTTAAAAATGGTACTTTGGCCACAGGAGCCCATATTTTGGTGACTCTCATTGACCCCTACGATGTTTGCCTGGAAACTATTTGGGGAAATTTCCCGAGGGAATTCCATATGTGCTCCCAAACCATTACCATGTGGCATCTGTAAGACCTCTTGGCCTCTCCTGGTATAGCCACTTTTGCTAGGGGAGAGTTGCCTATGTTGAGCATGGCTATCACTTTGCTGGAGGTGCTGGAGGTCCTGTAGCCAATGCTGACTAGACACCTCCTCTGCCATTGCTGGAGAGCAAGAGACCTTGAGGGGCCAGAGCCAGGCAAAGAGGGCATGCATTCTGTTGTACAGCTATCAAAGCCTTCATGATGATAGCTTTTAATACAGAGATTTCCATTTTTGCTCCAAATCTCTTCCTCCCTAAGATTCAGGCCATCTCCACTGAAGCCAGCCTGAGGAAATCTCTCACACATTGTGACTTTATAAGTGGGTCAAGTTTATTGAGTTAGGTTGAGTTCATGAGTTCTATCCTTAGCTTCATGTACAATTGGACTTCTAATGGGGCCCGCCCACCAATCTATTAGAAATACTCAGACATGTCTAAATACAAGTGATTCTACACAGCTGAAACTGAAACCAGAACTCCCACTATCTACAAACTACATTACAGAGAATTCATGCCATAGCATAGATTCAGTTTCTCAACTGAAGTGTTATTAAGATGCAGTAAATTTTTTAAAGGCATCAGGAAATTTCAAAGAGCTTCCCATCTCTGTGGTGCCAGGGCACCTCCCACACTCAAGTTTCCCCCTTAAGCACCTCTCTCTTCCTTGCAGTGAGTCCGCAGACCCAGTTCGCTCTCCTCCCCTCCTGGTGGTGGCAAGCAGCCACTCTAGCCCTTCGTGTTTTTTCTCTCTCAAGGCTGACTGCCAAAAGGCGTGTGCAGTCATTTGCCTTAGCATCTTTACTGTAGACAGCTTGCTTTTTGGCGGCAAACATTTTTGCCGAATAGCTAATTAGCCATAAGGCAATTTTGCTGTAAAAAAAAAAAAAAGATAAAATAACTGGTTGACAAGTTTTGTTATTGTTGTTGTTTGGTTGGCTAAATTTATTTTTCCATTGATGAATCAAACACCTTTGGAAGACTTTATGTGTTTAAACTAGTTTGGTTTCATTTCTCCACTGAAGTTCTCACAGTTACTCCCATTTTTACATCATATTTAAAACTTAGGTCTTGTAGCGGTCTACACAGTGATGAGTGACTGTGGTGGTGGTGCTGGTCTTAAAGTAGGATTTCTTACAGATGGCGATTTGCCCAACTGTTCATTTCTTTCTTTGAAACACACTACATTGGGAGGAGAAAGAGAGGCCAAGCACCCTGTTTGAGGGTACAGAGTTGAACCCACACTTCCCATAGAATGAAGACAAAGGCATAGGTGCAATCCACAAAATAAAATCAGTTATTTGTGCAGTATTGCCATAAATCTATACACACTTTAAATGTATTCAAATATATTGTATTTTGCAATACAATTTTTAATTTCATTATACACTTTTTAATATTTTATTATGTCCTTTTAATGTCCCTCTTTTATTTGTCATGATTTTGGATTTTTTATGGCAAAATTGCCTGGTGGTCAATTAGTTATGTGTTGAAAATGCCACAAACATGGTCTATAGATGTCTATAGATGTCAGCACAGATGTCTATAGCAAAGGCACTATGACAGAAGTACCTAAAACTGCCCAAAGGGAAGTAGTTTTCACAAATACTCCACATTCTTGCTGCACCGGAAGACAAACAGACTATATATTTTAAGAGTTTTATTGCTAATCCCTTTGGAAACAAACCTAGGGAAACAAAACTAAAAACACAGGAAAGTTCTAAGTTATAGAATCCTACAATATGCTTACCATTTCACTCTCAAGATAAGATTAGTCATAGTAATAATAATAATAGAGATATGTTGTGAACTTAGTGTGTGTTAATTTTTTATAACCATTATTTAAGTTGAACATCACAGTTGAAGTAGGATCTATGATTATCCCCATTTTGCAGAGGAGAAAAATGAGGTTTATAGAGATTAAAATCCTTGCCTAACATGACACAGCTCATCAGTGGCAGATCCACAGTTGAGTTGTTTAGCTTTCATGCTGTAATACTTTTCTACTTTTTGTCTTTCTTCTAATTGACTTCTGAAATGGCATTTGGAAGCTCTGATAAATTCCTTTCCCTATTTCTGCTCATTAAGGTTGTGCTCAATAAGATTCTTCAGTATCTGCTCCTCCCCCCAGTGACCTCTAGCAGGAGATCTCTATGAGGAACCAAGAGTAATGTCCCATAAGATGCTGATACAGCTTTCATTTTAAAAAAAATTCTGCATGAAATACATTTGGAAAGCACTGGCTTAAACAAAGTTGGAAAGATTTTTTTCTAATGACAACTGTTGTATACATGTGTAATAATTGAAACGATGAATGTTTTTCTTCCTGAACCTTTACAAACACTGTGCAGAGCACCAGTGACCAGCAGACCCATGCTCCTCAAACCTGAAGATGAAGAGTAAGACCTGGGAGCTTGACAAAGTAAATTTTGGTTCACAGAGCTAAGATTATGTATTTCAGCAAGTTCCCAGGTGCTGCTGGTGCTTCTGGTTTGAGGACAACACTTTGAATAGTAAGCCAAAGGACACAGTTTAGTCAATGCTGCTCATGGAAGACATGCCAGGAAAAAGCTTCTATGGAACCTCAACCTAGACGTGCAACTGAGTCAGAATAACAGATGTTCCCTTGTCTCAATGGTGTACTTTGCATCTTCAAGGTCCTCTACTGCTCTTTATTTCTCTCTTTGGATAATTCTCCACTACACCCAGAGGCCAACTGGAGCCCTGGATGCCATTTTCAGAGTGAGACTCAAATAGGGTTAGTGGGTTAATGGCTTCCCTTATAAACTGGATCCTGAACAGAACATAGTCCAGCTTGGAGGGGCTGGCCCAGGCCATAGCCCTCAACATTAGTAGCCTTGCCCCATCTGCCTGTAGGCAGCCAAAACCATCTTGAGAACTGGAAATTGGCTGCATCATTTTGACTAAGACCCATCCAGTCAGCCAAACTTGGCCAAGGCAGATTTCCCTTCAGAACCCACCACTGGCACAATATAATGTTAAGAGCAATCACTTGATCCTATTCTCTCCCTTCCGTCCGTTACTTTCCCTACCTACTTGCTGATCGATCTTTCATGCAGGCTGTAGAAGAACCAGATGAAGTACGCTCTCTGGTTCAGTAAAATGCCATTCTAAACATGGGATAGTTAAGCCTTTCTTCTGTCTACACAGGCACATGTGTTCTCACAAACTCTGCTTTTGAGGAGACCCAAAAGCAGCTTGGATCTGATTTCTCATTTGCAAACCTGTGCAATAAGTGCTGATTAAGCAGGGAGTGAGAGAGATCGAGTTAGGACTACACTGCTCTGTGGCCACGGCCAAGTCCCTTAACTTCTTTGAGACTCACTGTGTCATCTATCATAAAAAAACAGATTCCTACCTTGCAGAGTGGGAATGGATAACTGAAGGACCTGGCGCAGAGAGGACACAGAGATTAAAATAGCTGCTGTGGTCACGTTTTTTACCCTGACTACATTTTTTAATGGCTTGCACTCCAGGAAGCTGCCTGAGGGCCCACTTTACCATCAGGAGCATGTGAAATTCTGATGGCCCGGGGGGACAACCTGAGTGTGACCTTGGTCATGTGCACTGATCATTAGGATCAATGGGGCCTCTCTGTGGGCTTCTCTCTGATGCCTGCATGAGAGCATTCCTGCCTGGGAAGAGGAGGCAACGAAGAAACTGAAGCGTTCACCCAGGCTGTCCCCTACTAACCTGGCTGTATCCTTTCCCTGAATGTCATCTGTCTTCTCTCCTCCCTAATTTGATTGTCTGGCTTTGGAATCTGGGGCTGCCATCACCCACTTCCCAAAAGTGTCACCTCACTACCTCCTTCCATCTGGCCCAAGTACCCCCAACACAGCAGACACACACACACAGACCCCACCATATACACTCCACATTCACACACCAACACGGGCACATACATGCATGTACACACCACATTGATACACATATGCACACTCATACCATACTCACACACAAACATACACATGCACATATGCATGCACAGAACATCACTTTCCATCAGTGCTGTTGACCTCCATTTTATTCTTACCAGTTAAACATGAAAATTTGAATGTAATGTTTCAGAAAGTTCAAAATAACAGTAATGCAGTTTTCTCCAGGTTTCAAATTCCCATTTCCAAATTTCACATCAGACTTCAAAAAAAAATCAATCTCACGATTGAATATAAAACCAGTGTGCTTACTTAAAAAGGCAAGCACCGAGCTAAAAGTTATCTGAGTGCATTGAGAGTACTGCTGCATTCCAGCCTGCTTTCCTTCCGCACTTCCAGGGCCGGTCTTCCCGCCTGCTCACCCTCTCCTGGCTTCTGCTGTGCTCTGATATCGGGTGGGGCAAACATTGTTATCTGTCTACAGATAAGGAGCCCCACATTCCTCAATCATATCCAATGAAGAAAGGCAGAAGAAAATTAAGGAAAAAATGCAGAGTTTATTTCATTTAAATTATGCTACTCAGAATTTCAAGCCTTGAGTTTGAGATTCAGATCTGCAACGTACTGACTGGGAGATTTGAAAAATTTGCTTAATTTCTCTGAGCCTCAGTTTACTCATCCAGCAAAAAGGGATATTATCTACTTGACAGAGGTTTTGTAAGGAAAAATAAAATAATATTTCTAAAAGTACTTGAATTTCTTGAATATTGCCTGACATAGGCAAAATATTATTAATGAAAGTGCTTTTGTCATCTCTAAGCTGCTATACTTACATAGTTTTTTAAAAATTAGTTTTATATATTTTATAAAATAGTCAGATATAAAAAATATATATATAAAATTTCTCTAAGGTTCCAAGTGCACAGTCTCATAATTGTTTATACTTTGTAAGGCACAAAATAAATAACAGCATTTTATTTCAAGTAGAATTTTACTTTTTATAGCTGAAATTTCAATGATCCTAAATGAGAGATTGGGGAATATACTGCTAAGAACGCTTAACAAATCCCATATGATCTCACCTGTAACAGGAACCTAATCGACAAAACAAACAAACAAGCAAAATATGACCAAAGACACAGAAATTGAGAACAGGCTGACAGTGACCAGAGGGGAGAGGGGAGGGAACTTCGGGGGAAAAGGGTGAAGGGTTTGCAGGAACAAGTGTAAAGGGCACATGGACAAAAACAAGGGGGGGGTGGAAATGGGAGGGAGGTGGGGAGGTTGGGGGTGGGCTGGGATGGGAATAAAAGACAGAAAACTATACTTGAACAACAATTAAAATAAAAGAAAAGGAAAAATTAAAAAGAAAGAGATCTAAAACAACAACAGAAAAGAATGATAAAACCTTTCTTGCAGGAGCCAGGCAGCTCGGCTGGTTAGAGCATCATCCCAACACGCCAAGGTGTCAGGTTTCATCCCTGGTCAGCGCATGTTTTTTCTCCAAAGTTTAAGTGTAAGCATTAACCTTTTGTTGTGGTTGTTGTTGTTTTTCCTCAAGTGTCATGTGTAAATAAAATTAAAGTGATGTAAATAAAGTTCACCTTTTCTGCCACCTCTGCTCCTTTGTTATAGTCTGATAGACAAGGCATATATTTTTATAATGCCTTGTTCCAAAAATATTGGACCCCAATAGCCAGGAGTCATGATAAATATTTGATTAGAGCTCTGGAAGTGAACATCTCAACTCAGAATTGGTGATTTGGCTTTAAAATTAGGTGGAAGGAGACAACCGATGCTCAGCTGCTCCACTCTCGTTGCCTTGACCAACATCTACCTTTGTTGGGGTCCCTGTGGCTTTCCTAGGAGCAAAACACCCCTAAGCCCCTGGCCAGCTAAAAGATGAGATGAGCTGTGACCTTTATGTAGGGCACATATCTGGAAGTCCCGTGTGGGTGCGAGGGTGTCTTTGGATCAGTAAGCTAATATTGACACGAAATCAGAGTTCCTTCATTGAAACAGAAAGCTGGTCTTCACTACTTAAGGAGGGTTAGTTGGCTTTGTTCCAGCTTTCTATTTCAAGTGCAGAGTTGTAACTAAATTAACGTTTCATTTCAATCAAATTAATGATCTTGTTCTTGACCCTGTAACTGAGAGAACTGAATAATGGTAGGTTATTTTAGCTGAGAATATAGCCTTTTGTCATATATATAACTAATATATTAGTAGACTTAAGGGAAAACATAAAAACCTAAAAGAATGTAGGATCCATGTCCAGGTACCTAGGTAAAGTTAGAATTAAAAATAATTTGGGGGAGATGGGCTGGGTCTTATTAAATATATCTTATTAAATATTAAATATAAATGTTTCTCAGTTGGAAAAAAAGGCTGCCTATGAAAGTGAGTTGGAGGTCAAGGTTTCAGGAACCCTTAAGTCTCACTGACTATGCACTTAGCTTTGACTAGAGTCTAAACAGAGACACCTCTGATTTTCACCAACCTCTATTTCTACTCCAGTGGTCCCCAAGACTGTATGTTACAGTATATAAAAGCCATCTATTCAGTTTCAACATTATACTACATTCTTGTTTTCAATTTTGAGGTATAATTAACGTATAGCATTGTGTATATTTAAGGTGTGTGATGTGATGATTTGATATACATATATGATACAAAATGATCACAATAAAGTTAGTTAACACATCCATCACCTTACAAAGTTACCACATGTGTGAGCGTGTGGGGTAGGAACTTCTAAGATCTACTCTCCCAGCAAATTGCAAGTACACAATTCAGTACTGCTAATTACAACCAGCATGCTACTTTAGATCCCAAGAACTTAGTCATCTTATAACTGGGACTTTGTACTATGCTACGTTTTTTATGATTTTATAGTATATGGATTTTTTCAATGCTGGTGGGAGATCTTTTTGATAATATTCTAAAAGATTTTTTAAATATACAAAACATTACATTTTTCTTGAAATAATAAAAGGCTCAAACTTAAATGTTAAAACATATCCATGGTATTACAATGATGCAGTTTTGTTTTGTACTATGAAGAGAGATGTAAGGGAAATAGGAGCATAGGATGTTGGCTCTAGAAGGGACGTCAGAGGTCATCTGAACCCTCCCAATTCCCAGGTGCGACACTGAGGCCTGGGAAGCACTCACAGCTTGGCAGAATCACATCCAGTTCTCCTGACAATTCAGTAATTTCAATGCACCATAATTATATCATATAATAATTGGTTACATCAACACTATTTTTAATAAATTTAAGCAAACTTCTTTTAATTCATACTTATTAAATTATATGACTTGCCTTATATACTTTGACAAAAATAAAACCTGAAAGCAACATATTACCATCCAAAGCCTCTTTTCTCTGCCCAGGAATCAGACTCACTTCACTGGTTCTGAGTTGTTGGTTTTTCCCCCATTCAAAGCAATAGGAAATGACCTGCTGCTCATTTGTATCTGATAATGTATCTTGTTTGTTTTAGATAAACAATTTATTTAAGAAGCTCACTGGAAGCCTTCTCAAAACTGAAATATTATCTATGTGAATAAACTATTTTGCTACATAATATTTAAAAAAGAGATCATTTGATTTTCTTTTATCATTTCTGTACAGTTCTCAGGACTCTGGAAAAATAAAACGTACATCTTGCTTTCCAAATCCAGGAATAAAATTTCATTTGCTTTAGATGTGCAGGTCCTAACATCATATATGGATCATGGCATAGGATGCAAGTATTCTAGTCTGGTGCGTTAGGCATTTTGGTCTCGACTACATGTCCTTTAAACCTATTAGCTCAGAAAGTTTAAAAGAAAACAAGAAATTTTATTTGAGGGAAGCAGTCACCAAACAAGTTATATTGCTGGAGCATTGTAGAGATCAATTCCCATTTCCAGTGGTTGAATGTATGCTTTACTGTTCATTAAGTATATAGTCTAATGTTATTATTTATGTTCTGGAATGATTAAGAAGAGGTAATATAAGCAATAATGTCATCTAAAAATGTGCATGCTATAATAAAAACCTATATATTTCATCTTAAATACCGCATAGAAGTTTTTAGTTCATTTCATTGGAAATCTTTACATTTTACCATAAATAAAAAAGATATCCTTTTATTTTTCTGTATCAAAATTCCCTTCCTCTGCACAATAGAATGACTTATTGCAAAACAGGTGCTTTAAAATTCTGAAATAGTCAATGTTGATGTTTTTATAAATGACAAATGATCACAGTGTTCTAGGCTGGTATAACTCATTGATGTTTCATTTTAACCCATTTTTCAGTTGACGAGCTCTTTTTTTGGCATAGTATAGGGAAAAAATGAAAGGAAGATTCTCCCTGGAAAGCTAAATATTTTAGTCAGCTTTTAAGAGTGCAGAAGCCCTGCAGCAGTAGCAGTGAATGATGAAGTCCACTCTCCAAGGATTTGGTATAGCAAGGTCATTTTTCACCATTATTATTTTCTGTCATTTCTTTTAAAAAATGCACCCCATTGCCTTCTTATGTTATTATTATGTGTGCCTTTTTTTTTTTTTGCTCAAAATTTCTAGGCTGTTGCTATAGCAAAAATAACGATGAGATCTTGCCTAATGTTCTTTTGCTCTTGAATTTCAAATGGGGAGCTGGGTGGCACTGCTGACCACTGCAGGCCTTATTTATGCGAGAGAGGAGGTGCTCTCAACATTTAGCCAACCTATTTACTTAGAAGAAAAGTAGTTTTACCAGTGAGCACCAGTTTCACCATTCCTACAATCTATTTCCATTGTCATGAAGAATAAAGTTCTGAGCTGAATTTATATGGTGTCACTTAAGAATCTTTCCCCTAAATCCAGTCAGTGATCCCTTAAGAGTGCTTAGGGATGTTTTAATATAACTGATAAGGGTAGATTGCATTTATTTTATTCTACACATATTTATTGTTGCCCACCATTAGCCAGGCATAGGCTAAGAACCCAGGATACAATGTGAAAAAGAAAGACATGGTCCCTGCCCTCATAGGAGACACAAGCTCATGTCAGACACAGAAAAATTTACTGTAGTGTCCCAAGTGTTACAAAGGTGCAGGATACTACTGGAGTACTAGGAGGGTCACTTTATTCAATTTTAAGGACTCAGAGAAGGCTTCCCATAAGAAGCAATAGCTAAACAGAGACATAACAATGAGTAGAAATTAGGCAAGCAAAAAATGAAACAAAGAGAAAATAGTACTTCAACTGGAGGGTGGATCTCAGCAGAGGGTTGTGTGAGGGCATGTGCCAGGATGAGGCCAAAGAATATGCAGGAGCTGGAGGGCCAGGTTTTGAAGGGCCTTGTAAGCTGATATTAAAACCCTTGGGCTTGATTATCTGAGCAGCAGGAAGCCATCGGAATGCCTTCAGCATGTGCACACTCACTCTCTCTGGTACTAAGAGTGACTTTAGAGGAACAGAATCTTAAGGATGAGCTCTCTAAATTGGTGATGATTCCATTTCAATCCCACTGAAGCAGCATTAGAAAGCTGCTGGATGAATTTCAGAATTTGGAGGATTGCATGGTCCCCTCTGAGCTGCTGAACAACAGCACAAAGGATGAGTGAGGTAGTGGCTGATGTGGTTTTGGGATAAACTCTGTTATCCAACTGGAAAGTTTCTTCTTGTGCACCCAGGTTTATAGAGTGAACTTGGAGGGAGAAAACTAAAGGTTAGGCTGGGTATGTACTGGAAAATTTCAGGACATTGGTCAAGTTGTTCTTCTTCCTGAAGCAGCACTAGTAGTTGCTAAAAATAATATATCAGCATTGCTGCATGGAGAAAGGGTTGTTTGTAAGGCTTGTTGTTTTCCAGCCTCTTGATTTCTTGTGCCATGAGGGTTTGTTGGGCAGCAGGTCACTGCTCAGGAAGCAGAGTGCAGAACAGTCACTGGGGCACATAATGGGCACAAAGTCAGAGAATCATGTTCTTCAACATGGTTTAAGCTTGAGTCAAACAGGAACTTCAGTGCAGACCTTCATTGTATCCTCATGACTGTACAACTGGCACCCTCCCTCCAAGCCACCCCACTCCAGGGCAACCGCTTCCTAGTCGTAAACCTACCAATGGCTCCTCAGTACCTCTTATAGAGGTCTGCAGCTCTAATTGCATGTTACAGTCACTTGGAGAGAAGTTTTAAATGTCAGTGCCCAGACCATTGGAATCAGCCCTATAGACTGAATGTTTGTGCCCCCAGCCACATTCATAAGTTGAACCACCAGTAGAATGGTATTAGGAACTGGAGTCTTTGGGAGGTGATTAGGCCATGAGTGTGGAACCCTAATGATCAGGATGAGTACCCTTAAAAAGGAGACTCCAGAGAGCTCTTGTGCCCCTTTGCCATTTGAGGACACAGTGAGAAGACAGACGTCTATGAACCAGAAAGTTCTCACCAGTCACTTAATCTACTAGAGCCTTGACTTTGGACTTTTCACAGCTTCCAGAACTGTGAGACATATGTGATTGTTGTTGAAGTCACCTAGGTTATGGTATTTTTGCTATAGCAGCCCGAAGAGACTAAGACAATTGGCATCTCGGTATTTTCTCATATCACTTCAGGTTATTTTAACACGCAATAAGGTTGAGAATTATTGATGGAATTCAAACCCCTTAGTCCGATATTCAGAGTCTCCAGAATATGGGCCTCATACATCTCATAGCTTATTGCAGCGATCTTGCATTTTTCTCATGGAGCCCCACTTCAGAGGTATGGGTCATGACATTACACCCCCTAGAATGCTCTGCTCTCCCGTCTCCTCTTCAAGTCCTTCATTTTTGTCCAACTCCACTTGGAGCCTCCAGCCTTCCATGACCCTCCCTTCTGATTTCCTAACACTTTTTTTCTAGTCATAAATTTTATCAGATACAAATTTATGAGAAATGATTTTATGATTATATTATGTACTTAAGATTGCATTATGATTATTCTACTGTACTCATATTTCTTTTTGCCTATATGTATGACTTTTCTCCTCAGTAAAACTCCTGACCATTCCCTCGTGGCACAAGGTTTTACACATGCTGTTAGTTCAGTCAGTATTTGTTGAATAAAGAATGAATGAACACAGTAACAACAACAACATATTTTTTAAATTCCTGAAATCAATTGGAGGTAAAAAGAGTATGAGGAAAGAGTTAACAGAGAAGGTCTGGTTGCTTAGTACTGTTTTGCTCCAAAAGAATCTGGAATCATATTTAGTCTCGGCCAATCCATCGGAATGTGATCCTCAAAATATTCTATGTTAGTGATTGATAATCTTGTTATATACACTTATAGCAATAAACCATGTCATACCAATTTATCAAATTGATGATGAGTATCTTGTGTTATTATTGGGGTCCTGAGTTTCTCTTCCAATGGCTGGATGCATAGCAAAAATGCCTAGGTGACCAGACCACCAGACTCATAGGGACTTCCTTGGACAGAGACATACCATACATATCCCTGTATTTCACTGCTAGAAGGAGCATACTTGTGAAGTCCCAGAAGGGAAATGACACTGAGGCCCAGGCCGGGTTCTTTAGACTTCACTGATACAAACCTTCCTGCTGCTTTTGCTCTATATCATTGCTATAATAAACCTTAGTCATGAGTATAAAAATTTTAGTGAATCAATACATGAGATATAAGTGCAATGCACAGTGAAATTAAATGGCCATTAGACAGATGTGTTGTCTATTTTCCAATACAGAATGGGTGAATCTGTAATAAGATGCATTTCTGGTAACTATAAAACCCACTCTAGCAAAGATGGGTTCTACTTGGGGAAATAGTGAACAGACAAAATTTGAATAGAATTTAATGAGTGCCTGAGTGTTTCATGTCTCAGATACCTCTTTTCTTGTTTAGTTCCATGGATACTTCCTGAAAACAAATTCTAATCAGATTGTTTGCCAAGCACTTCTATTTCCCCATTGCCTGTTCTGCTCACCTAGTGTGGTATACCCAGAATATTTTCCTATCCAGGAAAAAAGGATGCTGCAGTTTTTCACCATATCTTTTATTATAAAGCAAGTCAGACAGATGCCACTGTGTAAATTACCTGGCTGCATGAACAGATGGTGGAGAGTGATTTAGATAAGAAAGGATGGGAATTAATTTGACAGTGTCTACTAATGAAAGCCAATGTCTTCAGTAAAGGGAAAAGCAAGGTATCCATAGTTTTAAATCTTTGAAACTATTTCCTGGATTCTGTTTATGCCGTTCACACTTTCGATAGGGAGGAAGTGGCAGGAGTGTAAATAGAGCTAGTGATCATATTATTAGCATAAATTTTGGGAGTGAAGAGGTAAGAGAGTTGAAGAAGAGTAAATCTCATAAAAGTTCAAGTCTTTTGCATATCCTTACTGATGCGTGTAATAAATAATCTTGATTTGAACATTTTTAAAAACCTTTCCCCAGACTCCTGTTCAAGATGGCAGTACACAGCTCACCTCCTCACACAGTCACATCAAAATTACAACTAAACAATAGAACACCCATCATTCAAAACCACCAGAAGCTGAGCTGAATGGAAGTCCTAAGATACAGAATTAAAGAAGAAACCACATTGAGACTGGTAGGAGGGGCAGAGACACAGAATGGGCTAGTTCCATACACACATGTGGTGAATAAAAATCATGGGGGATATCTCAGGAGCAAGGAGTCCCAGTCCCATACCAGGCCCCCTGGCCCAGGGTTCCAGTGCCAGGAAGGTAAGTTTCCATAACTTCTGGTTGCAAAAACCAGTGGGGATTGTTGCTGTGGAAGACAGAAATGGCTGGAGTCCCAGGCAGTTCCTCCTAAAGGGCCTGTGCACAGACTCACTCAGACTCACTCCCTTTGAGCTCCAGCACAAGGAAAACAGACTGGGGAGCATCAGAGACATGTGGAAGGAGCAGTGTTGTCCAGCATTGGGATGAGGGCTGAGGGGCAGCATTCTCCCAGACAGAAGTGCTAGTAGAGGCCATTGCTCCTTTTCTGAGTTCTCCCCCCTCAGAACCACAGAGCCAGCAGATGGGCACATCGGAGACTCCATCAACCTGGCGCACACTGCTGGCCCCACCCTTCTGATTCCCTGAGGCTCTGCCCCACCCAACTTTCAGGCCCACCCAAGCTGTTTCTAGTGGCATTTCTGTATAAATGGCTTCTTCTGGCTCATGCTTCAGATTTTTCTGAAATTTTCTCAAACAAGCAGTATCTGGTCTCAGTAAGTCCCATACCCCTTGCTAAGTGGCCACCAAACCAGTATTATATGAAATGTTAAAGGCTGTTCTTTAAGAAGAGAGAACAACGAAAAAAAATATGAGTAATAAAATGGTAATACATACATATCTATCAGAAATTGGATCTAAAAAAACAAATAAGCAAACAAGCAGAACAGAAACCTAATCATAGGTACAGAGAATGTTTTGATTGTTGCCAGATGGGAGGGGGATCTGGGGGTGGGTGAATAAGGTGAAGGAATTAAAAAGTACAAATTGGTACTTACAGAAGTGATGGGGATGTGAAGTACAACATAGGGAATGGAGTAGCCAAAGAATAGATGAGGTCTGTCCAGAAAAAGTGCAGCCATTGTTAATACAGAGAATGGATTGCATGACATCAATGTAACCTATGTAACCTAGCAGCCAAGGAGAGTGGACTGGAATGTGCATGCTTAAACAATGACAACTTCACTGTACTAGTCAGTGTGGGTGGTAGATGCCGCTGAGTGAGCATGTGTACTGTGTGGACATCGCATTGAAAATGAGCAAGTAAAGAAATGAATCTGCAGCAAGTTTTGTGTTAAGCTTGAACATTCCTCCACAGAAACTATTTTGATGATTCAGAAGGCCACAGCTATGGGCAGTTGGTGATTGGCACCTCCTCACAAAGCACCAGATCATGCATCACATCTCGTGCAGAGTTTTTTGGCAAAACATCAAATCACCCAGGTGACTCAGCCACCCTACAGCCCAGATTTGGTGCCCTGCAACTTCTGGCTTTTCCCAAAACTAAAGTTGCCTTTGAAAGGGAAGAGATTCTAGACTGTTGATGAGATTCAGGAAAATAAGATGGGGCAGCTGATGGCAATTGAGAAAGCTGTGTGAGCTTCCAAGGTGCCTACTTGGAAGGGGACTGAAGCATCACTGTCCTATGTACAATGCTTCTTATATCTTGTATCTTCTTCAATAAATGTCTCTATTTTTCATGTTACATGGTTGGACACATTCTGGACAGGCCTCATATACACATAACCCATGGACATGAACAATGGTATGGAGATTGCCTGAGGGAGTGCAGGTGCTGGGTGGAGTAGAAAAGGGGGAAAATTGAGACAAGTGTAATAGTGTAAACAATAAAATATAATTTAAAAATTAAAATAAAAACCTTTCTCCAAATTTCTCTGTTCTCTGTGTTTCAAGAAGCTGTGGCAGACATTTCTCCCTGAGGTTGACATTTTCATTGGAAGAGAAAGCCTGGGGTCTTCGATAATGGCAGATCACAGGAATCCTGGATAAGCAGCCTGGGCTTTGTCCCTTTGCTTCTTCTCTAATTAGGTGATCACAGCCATCTCTCTTGACAGGTCTGTAAGGGGCAGGTGATACTTGGCAACAAATCCATCAGTCACACAGAGAGCACAAATGGGGTGGGTCAAAGATGTAGCCAGAAGCCTTGCTTTTATTTCACATTATTTATTTGGAAATTGGTCCACAGGTTTGAAAAGGAGGGGTATATGACGTTGTAAATATAAGCTATATATAAACCTTTTCATGTTTTATTCTAGGTTAAGATCTAAAATTTGAGTTACTTGATAGCAACAAAAATAAATTTTTAAATGAACCCAGAAACACTAAGGAAAGCTATGACAGATAAATTTGAGTAAGCCAATATTATTTTTCTGTGCTAAAATAACTTGGTTTTTTTTTTTAAGGAATTCTATGATGAATATTTTCTAATAGAAGAAAATATCCTATGAGTTTCTCTGCATTTTAAATTGTTAAACAATTTTTCTGAAATGTGGGTACACTAAGCATATTGTTTGATAAAAAATGTTGAATTTTTTATTGTGGTTGTTGGCCATTTGTCTAGCTTCTCTGGGATGTCAAAGCTGTGCTGATAAATCTGAATGACTGCAAATTAGAGAATTTTTTTTTCTACTTAGCTACATCAGTATGGGGCTTGGTTATACCACAGCAGTTCCCTATGCAGGTAAGGCACAACTCAAAAGCCATCTGAGCGTTCACGTCCAGGGCTGTGAAGTGTGGAAAGCAGTTAGCTGCCCCCACCAGGCACTCATGAACCAGAGACTCCTCTCTTCCTCTGCGTCCTGTTCAGCACATCATTTACTGTGTGTCTGGGGAGCATGGACTCTTATAGACAAGACACCTTTGTCTCTAAAGTACGCATTTGGTGGTTATATGGATTCTTTGCCGAAATCCAAGAACGGGGCACATAAATGCCAACTCAAACCTTGTGTAGCTTCAGCTTTCAAGGCAAACTGGGAATAATGGTGACCAAGCCAGCGTCATGCTAAGTGTGTGACTTGCATCCTTAGTTCACAGAGCATCACCATGGGCAGATTTTACTGCTATCTCCTTGTTGCCAATGAGGAAACTGAAGGCCTCCGAGGTTACACTACTTGCCCATAGTCATGGTTCCAACTTGCAATGTTGGAATTTTAACCCAAGGGATCTGGTTCCAAAGTCAGTGTTCCAAAATAGGATAACCTCACTGGAGTTGCCACATCAGTTTCAGCTTTGCACTGAGCTGTGCTTTTCTATTGAAACCTTTTCAGCTTTCTGGGTCCTTTTCACATAAGTATTCTAAATGCCTCAGCTGGCTGATTATATAGATACCTCTTTATATCTACATATCTATATATCTATACATAAAATATAAGCTACATATTGATTCTTATAGACTTCTAGAATGCATTGTAAAGCAATGGTGATGTGTGCTGCTTATTTGTTTGTCTTCTCATTACCCCTGAGTTTAGACAGTATTTTTAGCTCTGATACAGTCTTGATTTCCATCTGTCTGGAGGCAATGAGATGGAAAGGGAGAAAGAGAGGCCCTGCTGATCTCTGTCATAACTGATAAGTTCCACTGGGATAGGAAGCCCTGGCTAGCATCTCAAACCTCTGCATTAGACCTTAAAAAGGGCACTGGGTTACAAGCACAAACAGCAAATCTTTCTTCCAATTCCATTTTTAGATCAAACAATTGTATAGTACCAGACCATTGTAATGACCAAACCTAAATTTTATTCTTAATTTTGATCACCTCAGTGAGTATCATTGTTCCAGTCACAAAGAACAAAGTTAATAAATGTTACTGTATGATAATGCAGGGTGCACATAAGAAGATTTACGTGAAAACAAACAGCAAGCAGTCTGTGAATGCCTATTACGTGTCGATCACTAGAGATGTAAACATGGATGGGACACTGACCCTTACAGTGCAGTAGAGAAATCAGACAACAGCTAGGTAATAGCAGCTCTAAGTGTAAAAGAGTTCTCAAGAGTTTTCTTTAGTCCTTTCTTCTCTCTTTTTCTTCCCTTTCCCCCTTACTACCTACTACCTACCCCCCACATCACCCTTATCCACTGATATTTTATGACTCACTGCTGGCTTTCCTGGGCCACCCAGTGTGATTTCCTCAGAAGACCTCAATTTTTCCACAGCAGCAAAGTTTGTGATCTGTTCCAGCTTTATTTCATACAACAAATCTCACTCTTCTTGTAGTATACTTCTTTAAAATGATCAATAAGGTTATCCAAAGATGTTGATTTCTAATAAAGGCTAAACAACCATTAATATGTTAACAATCACCTATAATATTTTGACTCCTAAGAACAAGGCTTTGAGCAACACTGACAAACAATACATTTTGAAAAACACGAACATACTGGCAAGAATCTGGAATTTGTAAAACTGTTTATGCTTTTTAACATGAGATTTCCAATCATAGCACAAGTCGCAATTTGAAATACCTTTTATCTGGGTTTTCCAGAGCCTTCCCTAATCTGCTACAGTATCAGAAGGGAATTTTATCTCCTCCATAAATATTGGTTTTGTTATTCACGGCATCAGCAGCAAGTTTAAATTTACACTTGAAATTTATAATGATTTATTTTCAATGAAAAGCATATCATTGTGACAGTTGGTCTAGCAGTGACTAAAGTACTAAAGATGTATATTGAAAAAACATTAGAAATGTGAGCTTCCTATAAGGGGAATATAGGCACTTTTGACTTCATAATTCAAAATCTCTGTATGATAAAACATTTTATAAATGAAATTATGTGACAAACAACTGACCCAGAGGAAATACTTGCAATATATGTAGTCACAGGGTTAGCGTTAAGCCTTCATGAGAAGCTCCTAGCACTTGATAAAGAACAAACAATCTAATTTACATGAGAAAAAATATAAAGACCACAGAGAAAAAACACAAATGATTAACAAGCACATGAGAAGAAACTTAACCTAACTAATCAAAGGCATGAAAGCTTTTTGCTTATCAGATTAGAAAGGTTAATAAGATTCATATTTAGGGTTATTTTAGCAAACAGCATTGTGAGTTGTCAGTGTAGAACGAGTTGACTGGCCCTACTTCTCTTTAGAATAGTTTGACAGCATTTACCAAAAATGTGTCTTTTTTACTTCGAAAGCATAAATATTTGGAAGTCAAAATATTTACATTTTGATTATGTTTTGAAGCCATAAATATCTACCTGGGATAAATAGTTGCAAAAGTAGAAAAAAATGCATGTTCAAAAATCTTCAGTGTAGCCATGATTTCACCTTTAACAGGAACCTAAACAACAAAACAAAGAAACAAGCAAAATATAGTCAAAGACACTGCATTAGGGGACAGGCAGGAAGTGGCCAGAGGAGAGAGAAGAGGGAATTTCAGGGGAAAAGGGGAAGGGTTTGCAGGAACAAAGTTAAAAGACACATGGATAAAACTAGGGGGAGGGTGGTAATGGGAA
>PVIA01012697.1:0-36320 GCA_004024845.1 Tonatia bakeri | reverse complement strand
CCCCCAGTTTTTGTCCTTGTGTCCTTTATACTTGGTCCTGTAAACCCTTCCCCTTTTGCCCTGAAATTCCCTCCCCTCTCCCCTCTGGACATTGTCAGCCTGTTCTCTATTTCAGTGTCTTTGGTTATAGTTTGCTTGTTTGTTTGTTTTGTTGTTTAGGTTCCTGTTAAAGGTGAGATCATATGGTATTTGTCTTTTTCTGCCTGGCTTATTTTGCTGAACACAATGCTTTCCAGTTCCATCCATGCTATTGCAAAGGGTAGGAGCTCCTTCTTTCTTTCTGCTGCATAGAATTCCATTGTGCAGATGTACGATTGTTTTTTGATCCATTCATTTACTGATGGGCACCTAGGTTGTTTCCAGTACTTGACTATTGTAAATTGTGCTGCTATGAACATTGGGGTGCATAGGTTCTTTTGGATTGATGTTTCTGCGTTCTTAGTATATAGTCCCAACAGTGGAATTGCTGGGTCAAAAGGCAGATCCATTTTTAGTTTTCTGAGAAAATTTCATACTGTTTTCCATAGTGGTTGTACCAGTCTGCAATCCCACCAACGGTGCACTAGGGTTCCCTTTTCTCTACAACCTCTCCAACACTTGTTGTTTGTTGCTTTGTTTATGATGGCCATTCTGACTGGTGTGAAGTGGTATCTCATTGTGGTTTTAATTTTCATCTCTCTGATAGCTAATGATACTGAGCATATTTTCATGTCTTTGGATCCTCTGTATGTCCTTCTTGGAGAAGTGTCTGTTCAAGTCCTTTGCCCATTTTTTAATATGGTTGCTTATGAAGACTTATTTCTTACTCATGCCATTTTCCCAATGGGGGTCAGTGAGGGGGCTGTGCTCCACTTTGTTTACATTTAAGAGATCTGTGCTTCAGTGACTGCAAAAGCAAGAAAAAGAAGATGTGGCAACCTCCTCACCAAAAAAAACCCTAAAACTGACTCTAAATCTTCTACCTGGGAATAAAATAGCAAAGCATGTCACATGGCTCTACCTAATGTCAAAGGGAAGTATCATCAATTCCTACCTTATATCTGGAAGGAGAACCAGGAAGCAGATACAGTTATACCCCCAAAAGAGCCTATCTGTGTTGATGCTTTTCCAATAGAGTGGCTCTTAATTATTTTTCCTTTTTTAAGATTTTATTTATTTATTTATTTATTTATTTATTTATTTATAGAAAGAGGGGAAGGGAAGGAAAAAAAGAGAGGGAGAGAAACATCTATCAGTTGCCTTTCACATGTGCCCAAACTGGGGACTGGGCTGCGATCCAGATATGTGCCCTGATAGGGAATTGAACCAGCAACCTTTCACTTTGTGAGATGACACTCAACTGAGAGCCATGCCAATCAGGGCTCTTAAAAAAAATCATTTAAGATTTAAAGAAGAGTTGCAAATGCAGAACAGAGTATTCCTGTATACCCTTCATCCAGCTTCCTCAAATATTAACACCTTATAGAACCATGCTACACTTATCAAAACTGAGAAATTAACATTGGTACAGTATTATTAACTACAACATGATTTGGATTTCCCATTTTTTCCACTAATGTCTTCATTCGTTCCAGGGTCCAATCCAGAATACCACATTCCATTCAGTTATGTCTTCCTAGTCTCCTCTGACTGTGAGATTTTCAGTTTTTCCATAACCTTAACACTTTGGAAGAGTGCTGGTGAGCTGTTCTGTAGAATGACCCTCAGTCTGGCTTTGTCTACTGTTTTCTCATGAATAGACTGAGAACGTGGATTTAAGGGAAGAATACAAGAGAAAATGTGCTCTTCTTCCATCATATCAGAGGCACATGATCTCAACATGACTTATTACTATTGATATTAACTTTGATCACTTTTAAGATTAAGTTGATGTTTGCCAGGTTTTTTTCCCTGTACGTTTTCCATACTCTGTTTGTTAGAAGTAAGTCACTAAATCCAGCCCACACTCAAGGTTGGGGGTTGGGGATTAAATCTCCAGGAGGGAGAGGTATCAAAAACTTTCTGGTCATATGTTAAAATCACCAAAGTAATCCATACATTCTGAGGTAGGTTTTTGAGACTATGCAAATATCCTGTTTCACAAACTAGTTTTAGTGTTCATCCATCGATCCTGACTGCAGCAATTTATTATTGTAGTTTTCTAATGATGACTTTCTATTTCTCTCAGCCCTTCTACATTAATTGAAATTCTTCTGAAGGCAATATTTATTCCTTCCCCATTTTTTAATCTGTTGAGTTATTTGCTTATATTAATGTGGACTTGTGGATATCTATTTTACTTTTCAGAAGCCTCTTGAATTGTAATGCTCAAATGTCATAGTATATGTGTTTCAGTGCAACATTTTTGGCCAATATTTATATAGAAAAAATATATATTTATATCACAAAAATTCAATATATATTTTAGATATCATTCATTTTACCCTTTTAAAGTACAAGTTCAGTAGTTTTTTAGTATGTCCCTATGTTGGGCAACTCTTACCATTAATTCCAGGACACTTTCATCACCCCGACAAGAAACGTTGGACCCATTAATAGCCACTCCCCTCTCACCTCTTCTTGTGGCCAGTGGCAATCACTAATTTACTTTTTGCCTCTTAGGATTTGCCTATTTTAGACACTTCATATAAAGGGAATCATATAATATGTGGCCTTTTGTGTGGCTTCTTTCACTTAGTATAATGTTTTAAAGGTTCATTCATGTTGTAGCATAGGTCAGTACTTTATTCCATTTTATGGCTGAGTAATATTCTATTGTATAGATATAGTACGTTTTGTTTATCCATTTGATGGGCTATCTGGTTATTTCCACTTTTTGCTGTCCACATTCATCTACAAATTTTTGTGTAGACATTTTTCAGTTCTCTTGAACTGCCAAACTGTTCTCCAAAGCAGCCACACCATTTTACATTTTCATGTAATATATGAGGGTTGTAGTTCATCCATATCTTTTTTATTTTTTTAAATCTTCATCTGAGGACATGCTCATTGAGCCTACAGAAGGAAAGAAGAGGGAGAGAAGCATTGATGTGAGAAACCTCAATTGGTTGCTTCTTGTATGCGCTCCAACCAGGGACTAGACCCACAACTTAGACATGTATCCTGATTGGGAATTGAATCTGTGGCCTTTTGGTTTATTGGATCATGCTCCAACTGAGCCACACCAGCCGGAGTTAATTCATCCACATCTTCACCAGCACTTGTTATTGTTGGTCTTTATTATTATAGCCCTGCTAATGGGTGTTAAGTAGCATCTCATTGTGATTTTGATTTGCATTTCCCTAATATCTAATGATGTTCAGCATCTTTTCATGTCCTTATTGGCATTTGTATTTCTTCTTTGGGAAAATATCTGTTCAAGTCCTCTATTTGGTTTTAATTTGGATTATTTGTCTTTATTGTTGAATTATAAGAATTCTTTCTATATTCTGGATACTAGATCCTCATCAGATTATGATTTGCAAGTATTTTCTCCCACTCTTAGATTGTCTTTTCACTTTCTTGAGAGTGTCTTTGGTGTACAACAGTTTTAAATTATGATGGAAACTAATTTATCTATTATTTCCTTTGGTTGCCTTAGATATTGGTATTGTATCTCAGAGGCTACTTCCTAATCCAAGATCACAAAGATTTCCATGTGCTTTCTAAGAATTTTATAGTTTTAGCTCTTGTATTTAGGTCTTTGACACATTTTGGGTTAATTTTTGCATAGCGTGTGAGGTAGTATTCCAAAATGATTACTTTTCATGTAGATATCCAAGCACCATTTATTGAAAAGACTGTTCTTTTCCCCATTTAAGAATCCTAGCATCCTTATTGAAAATCAGTTGACCATAGATGCATGGGTTTATTTCTGGATTCTCCAAACAGCAGGATACAAAGTCAATATTCAGAAATTGAAGAAATTTTTATTCACCAACAATGAAAAAGCAGAATCAGAAATCAGGAAAAAAATTTTTGCTATAAAAAAATTTCTGTTTGCTATAGCAACAACAAAAATAAAGTACTAGGAATAAACCTTACCAAGGAAGTAAAAGACTTGTACTCAGAAAACTATACAACACTGAAGAAAGAAATTAAGGAAGACAAATAAATGGAAGCATATACCCTGTTCACGGATTGGAAGAATTAACAGAATCAAAATGTCCATACTACCCAAAGCAATTTATAGATTCAAAGCAATCCCTATTAAAATACCAATGACATATTTCACATATATAGAACAAACATTTCAAAAATTTACATGGAACCATAAATGACCCCAAAAAGCTGCAGTGATTTTGAGAAAGAAGAACAAAGTAGGAGGGATCAGAATACCTAATATCAAACTATATATTACAAAGCCACTGTAATCAAAACAGTGTGGTACTAGCATAATAACAGACAAATAGACCAATGGAACAGAATAGAGAGTCTAGAAATAAACCTATGTCTCTATGGTCAATTAATATTCAACAAAGTGGGCAGAAGCATAGAATTGAGTAAAAATAGCCTCTTCAATACGTGGTGTTGGGCAATGTGGACAGCTACATGCAAAAAAGTGAAACTTGACTACCAACTTACACCATACACCAAAATAAACTCAACATGGATAAAAGATTTAAATATAAGTTGTGACACCATAAAAGTCCTACAGGAGAAAATAGGCAGGAAAATCTTAAATATTCCATGCAGCAATATTTTCACCAATACATCCCCTAGAGCAAGGGACATAAAGGAAAGAATAAACATATGGGACTTCATCAAAATAAAAAGCTTGTGCATGGCTAAAGAAAAAATCAACAAAATGAAAAGGGAACCAATTGTATGGAAAGTATATTTGCAAATGATACCTCGGATGGATAAGGGTTTGGATCTCCAAAATATAAAAAGAACTCAAATGACTCCACTCCAGAAAGACAAACAACCCAATTGTAAAATGGACAAAGGACATGAACAGACACTTCTCCAGGACATACAGAGGACGCAGAGACATATGAAAGGATGCTCAGCATCACTAGACATCAGAGAGTTGCAAATTAAAATCACAATGAGATACCACTTCACACTGGTCAGAATGGCTATCATAAACAAATCAACAAACAATAAGTGCTGGCAAGGTTGTGGAGAAAAGTGAACCCAAGTACACTGTTGGTAGAAATGCAGACTGGTGTAGCCACTGAGGAAAACAGTATGGAATTTCCTCAGAAAACTAAAAATGGAACTGCCTTTTGACCCACCAATTCCACTGCTCGAATTATACCCTATGAATCCTGAAAAATCAATTTAAAGGAACTTTTGCACCCCGATGTTCATAGCAGCACAATTCAAATAGCTAAGTACTGGAAGGAACCTAAGTGCCCATCAGTAAATGAGTGAATCAAAAACCTATAGTACATTTACACAATGGAATACTATGCAGCAGAAAGAAAGAAGGAGTTCCTACCCTTTGCAACAGCATGGATGGAACTGGGGAGTATTATGCTAAGTGAAATAAGCCAGGTGGTGAAAGACAAATACCATATGATGTTACCTATAAGTGGAACCTAATCAACAAAACAAACAAGCAAACAAAATACAACTAGAGACACTGAAATTAAGAACACACTGACAATAATCAGAGGGGAAGAGGGAGGGTGATAATGGGGGAAAATAGGGGTAGTGCCATCAAGGAACAGGTATAAAGGACACATGGACAAAACCAAAGGCGATAGATTCGAAGGTGGTAGGTGGGGAAGGGTGGGGTGGAGGGTGTGGTGGGGGAAATGGAGACAATTGTACTTGAACAACAATAAAAAAATCATTATTAAAAAATAAGATGTAGTGCATATATGCAATGGACTATTATTAGCCATTAAAAGGAATAGAATCTTGCCATTTGTGACAAAAAAAAGAAAAAGAAAAAAAAAATCAGTTGACCATAGATGCATGAGTTTATTTCTGGATTCTCATTTTTATTGGTTAATATGTCATCTTTATGCTAGTACCACACTTTTGATTACTATAGTATTGGTAATAAGTTTTGAAATCAAGAAATGTGAATCCTCCAACTTTGTTCTTTTTCCAAGATTGTTTTGGCTATTCCATGTCCCTTTGTAATTCCATATGAATTTTAGGTTTTTTTGTCCATTTGTGCAAAAAAGGCTATTGGAATTTTGACAGGAATTTCATGGAATCTGTAGATTCCTTTGGGGAGCATTATCATAATATTAAGTCTCCTAATCCATGAACAGTGTCTTTCCATTTATTTATGTCTTCAGTTTCTTTCAACAATGTACTATAGTTTTAAGTGTACCAGTTTTACACCTCTCTGGTTAACTCTATTTCTTATTATTTATATATTTTGATGCTTTACCTCTCTGATGTAAGTGGAATTATTTTCTCAATTTCATTTTCAGATCATTCATTGCATGTATAGAAAATTTAATTTTCTATATTGATTTTGTATCCTGCAACTTTGGTGAACTTATTACCTCTAATTTCTTTTTGTGTATGTGTATTCTTTAGGGCTTTTTGTATATATTAGATTATATAATCTTAAAATATATAGTTTTACCTCTTCCTTTTCAATCTGGATGCCTTTTTATTCTCTTTTTCTTATATAATTACTATGGCTAGAACTCCATAAAATGTTGAATGAAGTATTAAGCACAGGCATTTTTGGTCTTGTTCCTGATCTTAGGGGGAAAGCTTTCAGTCTTGCTGTGGGTTTTTCACAGATGTCCTTTAAGTTGAAGAAGTTCCCTTCACTCTTAGTTTGTTGATTATTTATCATGAAAGGGTGTTGGATTTTGCCAAATGCTTTTTTGCATCTAATAGGATGGTTATGTCTTTCATCGGTCGATTTTCACCTGTTGAAACTATGTTGCATTCCCGGGATCTCATTTGCTCAGGGTGTATAATCTTTTTTATAGGTTACTGGTTTAAGCTTGATAATATTTTTTTTACATCTATGTTCTTAAGAGATACTGGTATATGGTTTGTTTTTCTTGTGATAATCTTTACCTGATTTTGGTTTCATATAGCCTTATAAAATGAGTTAGAAAGTACTCCCTTCTCTTCTACTTTTTGGAAAAGTGTGTAGTCTACTCAGTTTTAAAAGCAGCAATCTTTCAGTGGATGAATATATTTAACTAATTCCTTATCTATGGACCTTTTTGCATATAACAATACTATAGTGACATCATCTATATAAACATGTACATCTGTAATTTTTACAGGGTGTATATATTTTGTATTTTTTTTAAGATTTTATTTATTTATTCTTAGAGAGGGAAGGGAGGGAGGGAGAGGGAGAGAGAGAGAGAGAGAGAAACATCAATGTGCGGTTGCTGGGGGCCATGGCCTGCAACCTAGGCATGTGCCCTGACTGGGAACCAAACCTGCAATGCTTTGGTTTGCAGCCCGCGCTCAATCCACTGAGCTATGCCAGCCAGGGCTATTTTGTATTTTTTAGTTAAATTTGTTTTGTAGAGAATAAACTTTTTATTCACTCTCCAAGAAAGGAGAGGGGCATGGTGTAGAGAGATACACCAGCAAATTAATTAATTTTTGAATTAAGGGTACGCTTATTGATTTTAGAGAGAGGGGAAGGGCAGGAAACATCAATGAAAGAGAAAAACATCAACCAGTTGCCTCTTGCACCCCAGATGGGGACTGAGCCAGAAACCCAGGCATGTGCCCTGACTGGGAATCAAACACATGACCTTTTAATTTATGAGATGATTCTTAACCAAATGAGCCACACTGGCCAGGGCAGGGTGTGTGCATTTTATATTTTGATAGATATTGGTAGTCTGGTCTCTAAAAAGTTACAGGCCATTATTTCCATTTAAATAACCTTTGCCCTGGCCAGGTAGCTCAGTCGGTTAGCATGTGGTCCTAATATACTAATGTTGCAGGTTTGATCCCTGATCAGGGCACATACAAGAAGCAACCAGTGAATGCATAAATAAGTGGAATAACAAATGGATATTCCTCACTCTTCTTTCCTCTCTCTCTCTAAAATCAATAGAAAATAAAAATAAAAATAAAAATAAAGACATACTAACATCAGAAGAAAGATGTGCTTGCAGAAGTAAACCCAAAGAAGTCCATGGTAGATTTATAGTATATTTATTACATAAAAATACAAGAAAGCTCAAAGTACAGTACTGCCTATTTTGTTGCTTAAAGATATCTTCTCTGGTTTATTTAACATCAATGTTACCACAGCTGCAGGAAATTAAATTGAACCTTTAGAAGGTATCGCATGCGGACCTGGTTGGAGTTATAGACAATAAATTCATTGTAGTTGAGGGTATAACCCTCTGGATTCAGAATTCCTGTGTCATGTGCTGGTCCTAAGGGCACTGTACTCCCATTCCTGCCAAATGGAGAAGAATATGTCAACATCTCCGACATCTCCATCAGATGCTGGAACAGAGAAAGTAGAGTCCTACTGGCAGAAAGGACTTTTCTGGTCCTGTTAGCTCTGAGTACTTACAGGGTGATGAAGCTCGTGGGACTGGGAGCCATCTTGCCCAGCCCTTTGGTGCTGTGTTTACCCTGAAGTAATCCTTCTGCCTCTGGATTGGATTCTAGTAGCTCGTTACACTGACCTAGAGCTACCTGCAAAGAAACAGATCTTTGAAGGCCCACATCCTGCTGAGAATTGGATGGTTCTAAAGCCAACAGAAAGTCCCATCAGTACTTTCTTCCCCTACAGCAGAGGAATCTAATGCAGTGGAAATTGTACTTGACTCCCCTCTTAAGTTCACTGGCAGTCAAACTTTTCTTTGGAAAAATATGAATAAAAAAATAAAGATCATAGATATGTTCCTCCTGCCTTACCTCTGATAAGAGCAGTAGCCCAATATCCTTTAGGCGAGAGGCAAAGCAGTAATTGGCACTCTTGGAAGACATGTCAGCAAAGTAGATTCCTTTTCCAAACTGAAATATATAAACAAACACCAAGATCAGCTGCTTAACCTATTGCGTTAGAAGGGAGGCTCATACCACTGACCCTGTGTTTCTCTAATCTTAAACACAACAGAGATTCTTTTCCATTTCCCCTCATAGTTATGTTCCAGAGAAGCTAGAAGCATTGGTGAATCTCTGCTTTCTGGGGAGAAAGAATGGATATATTCAGGAATTTAAATAATGAGGGACACAGTAAAAAAGTGAGCTAGTTTAATGCTTGGGAAGGGCACTGCTAATCATAATCTAGGGGGAAAGAAGGACTGAGAAAATTATTGTATCCTTTTCACTTGTACCTCCTTCCAGGGTTCAATTCCTACTCACCATATAACCTGTGATGGGAGCCTCAGGTGGGGCAATTTGAAGCCCGTGGCTTAGGATTCCTACCCAGTTACTCAGCCTGGAACCATGCCACAGCAGCATCCTAAGGAAAAGTCATTATTATTGTAGTCTCTTTTGCTCTCCTGCAAACAGAGGCTATAAGCATAAAAGAGCTGTCTCTGCCATCCTTCTCTTAAGTTCCATAACTGCATTTCAGGCAATGGAATGTCTTTGCAAACCCAAAGCTAAACTGAGACCTGTTATGAAGGTCCTCTCTGAAGGCTTCTTTCTCACCCTCCTTTTCTATTTCAAAAACATCCAGCAAGGTCATGGTATAGTCACTGTGTGTGGGAGCATGGGTAGACAGCAGGTACTGGGAAATCACCTGTGAAAAAGAATGAAAGAAATTGCCAATGTGGACTCTAGAGGCCAAGCGAAGCTGAAGAACCTGAGGGCCTCTAGTATAAGTTGGCAGACCTTTCTGCTCCCAAATGGTCTCATAAGGCATTCAAAAAGAGCTCTACCTCCCGAAATTTCTAATAAATAGAAATTCTGCCCTATACAAAAGTTTGCTCTTAAACAGAAGTAGCCAGAGAACAGTGGGCTGGGGAAGGGTAGGTCTTAAAGATATAAAAATAAATGATCCCTTGTCTTACTTTGAACTCATAACTTTCATGGTCTAAAGGGCGCAAAGCACAGTGTAGTTTTCTATAGTGTTGGTCCAGTGGATGTTCTGGGTTTTGCAGCTCGGTCTTCACCAGCTTAATGGCAATTTCAATGTCTCCCAAAGCCTGACAAGGTGAGATATAGAATCAAATGGGAAGAACCTGGGACAAGAGATTTAATACTTCCCCATCCACACATATCTCACCTCTAGTAGTTGTACTTTTTCTGACAGTTCTTTCTCTGTCTGTATTAATGGAGGAGTGCGGAGTCTAAGGACAGATGTATAACCCATAAGTCTCTTATGTGTGGCACATGACTGAAAACAACAGACTAAAGATAGGTCCTTTAGAAAAGTTATGAGAAACTGAGGTTTTCCTTGAAAGAGAGAGAAAGAGAGAGAAACCTGTAGAGATTTTAACTTCCAAACATACAGAGATATGATGTATATACTCTGAGTAGCATAAAACAAACTATAAGATTTTGACATTTGAGACTAGAATTGAAATTCTTTTGTATGGGATGCTTTTTAAAAAATAAGATACATTGCCATCAATAAGAAATAGTTTCGGTATAGTCCTATCTAGAAACAGAAGTAGACCACTCAAGGTTATTTCTAGTTTGCAAACCTCTATAAAGCAATAGAATAAATAAGCACAAGAATACAGAATCAACAAGAATCAAATATATACCTAATATTTGAGTTCACAGAAATGGTGTTAGTGTGGTTATAGTCACCTTTAAAAAACAGGAAATAGTGGGTGATATGATTGAAGGTGCTTTACTTGTTGGTTGGATAGCTAAACCCATTCTCCCTTAAACTGGTGACTTCTACTTGGTCAGAGAATAGGATTGTAATCAGACCAAGAGACTGCATTCTATATCTGTAAACTGATTAATTAGGCTATCTATAAATCATTTTGGCTCTATATCTATTCAAGACGATACAGAATTGAAAGACTAAAAAGATTATTATAGTTGCTGGAGTGCTGCAAAGCATAAACTGGGTAGAAGACCAAAGTGAAGTAACAGTACAGGCCGTACCCAAAGTCATGAGGGATCCTGGTGTAGAATTCATTGCATGCTTCCACGAGGGCTCGTCCTTGTTGGCCAGCCCGAATACAATCCTCAATCTTCTTAAGAGACTCGTAACCTGCCTTGATTTGTGCCACTGTCAGCTTCCCTGTAGACCCAGCAAGAGATCAGCCTGCACAACTGAAGTTCCATCCTGTAAACTGTGTTTCTGTCCTGCATAACACAGACTCTCACCTTTCAGCTTTCAAAATAGTTCCTCCTCCCTCCATACAACCCCTCACCCCAAGCCTCTTTTTCTTTTACTATCAGCAAGCTTTCAGTCATCATGATGATGAACAATCCTGTTAAAGGAACTATGAAATAGGAAGACAGTATGTAGGACAAAATCTGAAGTCCTACCAAGTGGGGCTTTCTTGGTGTCATATTTCATTTCTACCATCATCTCTTCCATGGCCTGGACATTACAGATCAACTTTATCAGCTCCTGTACACGAAGATCTAGCTGTGACTCTGGTTTCAGGGGGGATTTAAGAGATTCTTCTTTTTTCGTTTCCTCTTCATTCTATAGCCAAAAGAATAATAATAATAATAATAATAATAATAATAATAACAACAACAACAACAACAACAACAACATCGAAAAGGATCTCTTTTAAGCTGCCTGAAAGGACTGGCTCTACACTATCCCTGGCAAGTGAACATTAGAGTCCACTTGAACACAGGCCATTCCATTATTACCCTAGTTAGAGTACTCAGTATGACTTCCACCTTCTACTCCTATTCTGCCTCCCATAGTTAAACACTCAGAATAAACCTAAAAGCCCTCCTGATATAATATCATTAAGTATGTAAGACAGCTATTATGTCTTATCTTTTCATCTTAAAAAGACTAAGATTTCTGCCCTGGCTGGTGTGGCTCAGTGGATTGAATACCAGCCTGGGAACCAAAGGATCGCTGGTTTGATTCCCAGTCAGGGCACATGCCTGGGTTATGAGCCAGGTCCCCAGCAGGGGGTGTGCAAGAGACAACCACCCATTGATGTTTTCCTCCCTCTTTATCCTTCCCTTCCCTGCTCTCTAAAAATAAATAACATCTTAGAAAAAAAAAAGACTAAGATTTCTCCAGGACAGTTTTCAACATCCTGTTTGCACTTTGGTTTGATTACATTGTTTTTACTGTAGTATATAGGGTGGGGCAAAAGTAGGTTTACAGTTTCGAGTACACGAAACAGTTTATCCTTATATTATTGTTTATTAATTATTGTATTATTTTCCACATGAACAACTGTCGGCCTGCTTTGCCCCACGCTGTATAACCAGAAGTGAAGACAGCTTTCAGTGTAGTTTTATCCGTTTGACTATTTATTACTCCTCTCTCGATTGATAGCATTAAACTTCTAGAAACAGGACCTAAGATTTTATAAGAACCGTGGTTAATAACACATACTAGAAAAGCATATTTATCCTCATTCTACAGCCCCTTGAAGATTACAAAGATGAGTGAAAGTTACTCCTGAGGGAACTGTAATCTTTTCTTAGGCAGGAAACAGCAAGACTCCAGATGCTCTGGCCTGTTCTGGTCTAGGACCTGACCTAAGTCATTCTGCTGGACTTCACCTTGGCTAAGAGGAAACAGTTTTTCCCCCAAATGTACAGTCAGAGTTTACCTGAGTATTGGTGGTATAGTCCATTTGTACCATATCATATTTTCCAGGTACCTTCTCAAACTTCTCACGATCCTCCCAGTTGTTTTTTGTTTTGTCAAAGAATCTGTAGAATACAAGGTGGTGAGAAAATCTTACCAATAAGGGTCTACTACTAGGGGCAGGCTTACTATTGTTTCCTTAGAGCATTTGCAAATTTTATTTCCCACAACACAGCTCTTTACACATCAACTTTCCATAAATCTGGATTCTCAATTAGGACCCTGAATAAACAGTAAAGCTCTGGAGGTAAAGGGAACCAAAAAAGGGGGGAGAAAAGAAGTTGGGCTCCCCAAAGGCCCTGGAACACTACAAAAGTCACTGGAGATATAAGACGCAAGGTCCCTATCCAATCCCCTTCTCTGAAAGAAACATTTCTAGAGACTCCAGAAAGTCACTCATCCATCCACGGTAAAAGTATAGTTTTAAAAGTCTAACTGTATATTGTCATCCCACTTTCCCCAAATTTCCTAATTGTTGGTCATGTGCTAAATATCACATTTATAAATATCACATTGCATAAATATCACATGTGAAAATCACATTTACAAAAGTCTTAAAAATGCATCCAAGAAGAAGAAGAGTATTTTTTTATACTCATTGCTTAGCACTCACTTATTCTGAAAGATTTCCTTGGCCTTGTTGAGGTCCCCTGAACAAGCCACCAAGTTGTGCTGCCCCATTTTCCCAACTGCAAAGTAAGTGCCACACATAAGTTTGGTCCCCTAATCCAAGAAGTGTTCTCTAATAGTAACAAGCCAGCTGTCTAAGGTTTATGCTTAGCATCTAACAAATGGGCAGGATGGGGAGAAGGAAAAGGGGAGAAGGAAAAGGAGAAAAGCTTAAGGAGGCTTAGTTACCTGCTAACTGCCATAGTCCATGAGCAACCCTAGCAGACTAATCACAAAGAGTTCTGACTCTTAACAGGCTGCTCATAGTTTTTCCAGTGGGAACTTCCTAATGAAAATGCCTGCCATTCCCCAATTACAGAAAGCACAATTTGATTCTTAAGCCCCTCCCAGGTTACAGAGCCCACATTCCACCAAGTTTAACTCTCACTAGCTTACTTCTAGCTTTCTGAATGGCAACTCAGAAAAACCCATAGTAAAAGTCCTTACCTCGGCCCCATCTCATCCAAACACTGAAGTTCCTCTGGGCATCATCTTCTAACAGCTGAATCAGGTAGTATTTATTGTTGTTGAACTGGAGATTGGTCTATGATGAGTGAGACAAATATAAAACAACAGAGGTTTGCAAATAGAAGCAGCATAAACCAATGACTCTTCCTTGGTCAGAAGTGCCAGTAATTGCTATAAGGAAAAGGAGAGCATGGGGCAAGGCAAACAGATTCCTGTAAGACTAAGGATTTAAGGAAGGATAAGGATTTCTGTATTAAAATTTGGATCCCTAGGAATTAAAACTGTAGCTTGGCAGCCTCCTGAAACATTCCATCCAACCTCAAAAATTCTCTATTGAATGGCTCCTGTTTTTCTCCTGTCTCAGCTCCTTCCATACATACTTCTTAGGCCATAAGTGTTTTTCCAGCTCCCAATCCATTCCCAATAATTAGTTTTCAAATGAAAATAATTTTGATTCCTCAGAGGTCTGTAACTATGATGCTTGTTTTTTTAGACAATTTACTGTTTAATAGTTCTACTTAGAGCTTTGTTTTGTCAGCTGCAGCAAATTTGCAATGAGCTGAAAGCAGGACAATGTTAGGAAGGGGCAGAGGACAGGCAGAAACCAGTGCCACATGGGTCCCATACCTAACGTGACGTGACTTGGAAACATCCGGAGAGAATGTGATTAGTATCTTAAAAGAGGTATACTGTAAGTAACTTATTCAGAGTGGAGAAGGGGAGTAGTCCATGATAGGAATAGCAGCTTGAGCTATAAGATCCAGTCCTGGTTATTCAGGCCCTCTTTTTAGGTGAGCTGTCCCTTTCTACCTTCTGCCTGTTCACATTATAAAGTGATAGGATGTTAGAATAAAAAGGGGCCTTAATCCCTGTCCAGGTAGCTCAGTTGATTAGAGCATTATCCTGATGCACCAAGATTGCAGGTTTGATCCCCAGTCAGGATACATACAAAAAAAGGGTTCTTAAGATCTTTTCTATCTGCCTGTGGTATATTATGTGAAAGAAGTAGTAACAAAGGAACACTAGGTAGCTGTTAAAATTATATATGATGGATCAATAAGTTCAAATATGAAGATATATATTCAGGATATATAATTTAACCAGGCAAATGTATTATCTATTCAAAACAATAAATATAAACAAAGAAAAGGTTAATTAATAAGAAAAAATTAACAAATTTAACATAAAAATTTAAAACTTCAATAAGGGCAAAAAGTATACCATAAAATCAAAAGGTAATAGGTAAATACAGTTTGCCTCCTCACACAACCACATCAAAATTACAACTAAAATAAAGAACAACCATCACTCAGAACTGTCAGAAATCAAGTTGAATGGAAGTCTGACAACTATGGAATTAAAGAAACTACATCCATCCAGACTGGTAGGAGGGGCAGATATGCAGAACGGGATGGTCCCATGTCCACATGTGGTAGATAAAAATCAGGAGGGATATCTTGGGAGCAAGGAGTCCCAGCCCCATACCATGCCCCCAGCCCAGGGTTTCAGGAACAGAAAAATAAGTCCCCATAACTTCTGGCTCTACAAACCAATGGAGATTGAGTCGGTGGAAGAAACTTCTGGAGTCTCAAGCAGTTCCTCTTAAAAACCTGCATGCAGACGTACTCAGACTCACCTCTCTGAGCGCCAGCACAGGGGTAGCAACTTGAAAGGCACCAGTGGCATATGGGGAGGAACTGAAGTGTCTGGCATCAAGGTCAGAGCTGAGGACAGCTTTCTCTCAGACAGAAAGGCAGGCAGAGATCATTGTCCCTTTTCTCAGCCCTCCCCCCCAACAGCGCCACAAAGCTGGCAGGAGGATGCCATACCTGAGAATCTATCAATGTGGCCAACACTGTTTGCCCCACTCTGGAGATCCCTTGAGACTCTGTCACACCCAACTTATGGGCCCATCCAAACTGTTAACTGTGACTTTTCTATATGAGTGGCTATTCTTGGCTCATGCTTCACAACTTCCTAAATTCTATCAAACAAGCAACAGCTGGCCTCAGTGGGTCCCTAGCCTTCATACTTCTTGCTAAGAGGCCCCAGGCCTGGCCCTAGCAGCAGTCAGCTTAGATTCACAGTTTGGCTTTGCCTGGGAATCTCCAAGCCCAGCATACTGCTTTATAGCTCAGGCAGGGTGGCCTCAGGCAGAACACAGGTGGGGACTGACCTTTATTTATGCCACTCAAGAAACATCAGGGCCCATGCACCCAGGGGATAGCTACAGACCATGTCGGAACACCACCACCCTGGCCCTGCACAGCTGATCCTCCACAGAGGGTGGAGGTTGGTGGTCAGTGGTCACAGCCAGTCTTTGCAGCTGACTGGCTTGGGTAAATCCCTCCCATTGACCTGTCAACAGTGATCAAGACTCAACTACAAGAAGGGGTGTACTCAGCCCACACAAAGGGTGCACCTTGAGTACCCAACTTGAGTGATGGGGGGGCTCTGCCACTGGACCCTACAGGACACCTATTACATTAGGCCCCACTACCAAGACAGGGAGTCACAGCAACTCTAACTAATACATGGAAACCATAGAAACAAACACAGGGAGGCTTCCAAAACGAGGAGACAAGGAAACATGACCCAAATGAAAGAACAGATCAAAACTCCAGAAAAAGAACTAAGCAAAACGGAGATAAGCAACCTATCAGATGCAGAGTTCCAAACACTGGTTATAAGGATGCTCAAGGAACTCAGTGAGGATCTCAGAGGCATAAAAAAGATCCAGTCAGAAATGAAGGATACACTAATTAAAATAAAGAACAATTTACAGGGAAACAACAGTAGAGTGGATGAATCCAAGAATCATATTAATGATTTGGAACATGAGGAAGCAAAAAACAACCTGTCAGCACAAGAAGAAAACAGAATTCAAAAACTGAGGATAGTGGAAGCAGCCTCTGGAATGACTTCAAGCATTCCAACACTCACATCATAGGGGTGACAGAGGGAGAAGAGAAAGAGCAAGAAACTGGAAATCTATTTGAAAAAAATGAAAGAAAAATTCCCTAATTTGGTAGAGGAAATAGACATGCAAGTCCAGGAAGCACAGAGAGTCTTAAACAAGATGGGTGCAAAAGGCCCACTCCAAGACACATCATAATTAAAATGCTGAAGGTTCAGAGAAAAGAATCTTAAAAGCAGCAAGAGAAAAGAAGTTAATTACCTACTGAGGAGTTCCCTAAGACTGTCAGCTGGTTTCTCAAAAGAAAATTTTCAGGCTAGAAGGGATTGACAAGAAATATTCAAAGTCATGAAAAGCAGGGACCTAGGTTTTTCTACCCAGCAAAGATACCAAAAGGCAGATAAGGAATGTCACAGACAAGAAAAAACTAAAGGAGTTTATCATCACCAAACCATTATTATATAATGTTTTAAACCATTAAAATGTTAGAGAGACTTATTTAAGAAAAAGACAAAACTATGAACAATAAAATGGTAATAAATACGTATCTATGAACAATTGAATCTAAAAAACAAACTAAGCAAACAACAGACAGAATCATGGACACAGAGAGCATTTTGATGGTTGTCTGATGGGATGGGGGTTATGGGAATGGGTGAAGAAGTGAGCGTATTAGGAAATACAAATAGCCCTGGCTCAGTGGATTGAGTGCCGGCCTGTGAACCAAAGGGTCGCTGGGTTGATTTCCAGTATGGGCACATGCCTGGGTTGTGGACCAGGTCAGGTCCCCAGGCAGGGGTCACTCGAGAAACAAAAGCAACCACACATTGATGTTTCCCTTTCTCCTTCCTTTCCCTTCTATCTAAAAACAAACAAACAAACAAACAAACAAACAAATAAATAAATAAAAGAAAAATAATGCAATACCTAAGTAGTCAGGGACACTGACCTCTTTTCCATTAGACTGTCAAATAAAAAAAGAATGACAAAAGACAGCACAACAATAGCCATCTGGTGTGAATGAATCAAAGTAATACCTATTTTTTTGTCAGATTGGCAAAAATATATGATATATTCTTTGGTGTGCTGCAGAATTTTAGTAATTAGTTTATGTGTGCCATGAGATGAAAAATGTTGAAAATTGCTGTCACAGACAAAAGACTATACTCCATATTGTATAAAGATCCTTGAAGCCTAGAAAAAGACCAACAACCTGTCAGAAAATGTGCAAAATGATATGAACAGTGAGTTCACAGGTTCAATAAAAGACTAGAAATCTCCAAAAAGATCTGCTTCTTATTGAGGACTCCACTATTAGATAGACTGTGCTAGGGAAAATGTGGCTATTATAATAGACTCCAGAATTAAAGATCATTGGGACACTGTCATCAATAATTATCAATGAGAAATTATGATAAATAGAATGGGTTCTCTCTTACCTGATTTAGCATGACATCATACACATCATTCCCTTCAGAGTAGATATGGGCCTAGAGAGAAAAGAAAAAACTGACATTTGTAAAGTCTTGATGAGATCCTAAGTGAGGCTCTAAATGTTCTTATGTCTCAAGGTGTCATTCTCCAGCACTACCAACACCCAGGGAAAAAAATGCAAAAGTATGTTCTTTCACAAATAAGCTGTCATTCCTATAATAAAAAACATGTTGCCTTTTGTAATTACAAAAACACAAATAATTCTAAGTCAGTTAAGGAAAACCTGCCCTTGCCTTGGCTGGTGTGGCTCAGGTGGTTGGGGTGTTTCCCATAAACTGAAGGGTCACAGGTTCGATTCACAGTTGAGGTGTGCCTGGGTTGTGGGTTTGATACCTAGTCCAGGGTGCAAGCAATCAATGTTTCTCTCCCTCTCTCTCTCACTTCCTTACCCCCTCTCTAAAATCAATAAGCATGCGCTTGGGTGAGCATTAAATAAATACATAAATAAGACCATGACTTTAAAAAAAAAAAAAAAAGAAAACATGCTCCTTTGTATTCTTCAAATCCTTTTCCTGTTCATCAGTAACTCATGCCATACCAGGGCGTAGCTTCTTATCTCTTCCTTGATAATGATATAATTTTCTAATTGAGAAAGAAAATGAGGTATGGAAAGCTGAGGACAGCTCCAGAAGTTAACCATGTTAAAAACACCCTGAGTATGAACCTCTAACCCCATCACTCCCATCTCTTAGCCTTGCAGAAAATTAATCACTAGTAATATTTTGGCAAGGATTTGTAAAACAAATACTAGCAATGTTCCAGATGAGAATCCCAATAACTACAGTACACTGGTCTCTGAGAAATCAATGGATTCAGGAATCTCTCACCTTCCCCACCTTGGAGGTGCACTCTGGGTCCACAGGAGCTTTGCCTTTTAACAGCAAGGTCTTCACAGACTCTGAAGAAAGGCAGACATGTACTGTGTCTACTTGCATGGGAACCAAGGTAGAAACCTGTCATAATTAACTTTGCCCTTCGCAAGCAATCCTCATCTGCCCAGCCCCAGTCTTTCTCAAATCATGAAACTGAAGGTTCCAAGAAAATGGTATGCCCAAAAGATGGAAAGTTATTGTGGCTTCAGGAAGGAAGAAATAAGAGTTGAATGAACAAGATGTCCTTCACCCTTACTCCTTCCAGAGACCTTCTGGCTGGCCCATGTCCTCCCTGGCCTCCCACACTAGGCTGACCTTGCTTGTCTTCCACTCTGTCCTTATCAGCCTTTCCTCCAGCCACAGGCTCCTTTTTCACCCCATGCCTCTGGCAATTTCGAGTTTTCTTGGCAGGAGGAGGGTCTTCTGTAACTGTATTGTCAGTTTTATCTGATGCTATAGAAAGCAAAACAAAGAATGAGTACACAGTAAACATAATCCTACTTTGGAAAAACACTATCTTTTTAAAGAAATGGTTTAGAATGGTTTTGTAAGTTTACAAAGAAATGACAGCAACTCTTAATAACAGTATGAGTAATTACTTCCTAAATTGCTATTCTAGCCAAAAAATAAAATAAAATGAAAGGCTCTTAGAGGAAGAAGGGGTTGCAGCTGCAGGGGAGCTCCGTCCTGCCCGCTCCTGACTCATGGCTGTTGGCTCTAACGGATGAACAAGTCCATCAAGAAGCCGTGTTGCAGCCCTGGCTTTTAAAGATACCAGAAAGACACCAGTGGAACCAGAGGTGGTGATTCACCGAAAAAGAATTTCTCTCCAACCAGCTGCAAGGTGAAGTCTTTGGAGAAGGTGTGTGTTGACTTGATTGGAGGTGCACAGGAAAAGAAATCTCAAAGGCCAAGGACCAGTTTGGATGTCTACCAAAACTCTGAGAACCACTACAAGACAAACTCCCTGTGGCGAGGGCTCTAAGACTGGGGACTGGTTTCAGATGAGGATCCACAATCAACTCTTTGACTTGCACAGCCCCTTCAGATTGTTAAACAGATTACTTTCATCAGTATTGAGCCACGAGTCAAGGTTGAAGTCACTGTTGCACACTTAAATCAAACTTTTTAATAAATTGACTCAGTTTTTTTTTAAGTAAAATGGAGCATCAGGGCTCTTGTGAGTTCATAGCTTGAGGCATGAGTCTCCTATCCTGCTTATCTGTTTTGTTTACCTGTGTCCCTAAACCCCGCAAACTACCTATGCTAGTATGAGATAATGGTTAAGTGGAGTGCTCTAGAGTGTTGTGTAGCGCTTACAGCCCAGCTGTCTTTTAGCTGTGGAACCTAGCAGAACTTATTTCATCTCCATACCTCAGTTGCCCCAACTGTAAAATTCACAGGATGCCAATAATACTGAATCTGTAGGATGGACCCGTGCATTTAAGAACATGTACTCAATAATAGAGAATACATACCTCATCGATTCTAAGACTTGCGTTTTACTATCTCTGAAACCTGGATGCATCTTACAATGGATGACATGTAAGCAATGAATCACGTTTTAACTGGAAGGGTTTCTACTTTCTTAGTGGCACTAAAATAATGACGTTCCTTACCATTAGTTTAATTGGATGACATTAAAGGTATACAATAGTGCTGGCACTGTGTTAGTTGTTACAGGTCCCCAATTCTATAATCCCAAAACCCCTGAAAACCGAAATCTTGCAAAGTATTTACAAAACTAGTATTACCAAGTTAGTATTACCAAAACTAGCTTGGCAGCCAAGTGCGGGTCAGGGTGCGACGGAAAGGTAAGAGAGGGGAGGGGCTAGAGTACGGGGCGTCCGATTTCCCGCCCCCCAGCATTCTGTCCCCCAAATGAATTCCGAACCTAGCGCCCGACTGCTGCTAGTCCCCCGCCGCCGCCGAGCCGCCATGGTGCCCGAATGTGGACGTCAACAACCCTCTCCTGGGATTCGCCCGCCTAGAGTCAGAAGGCGGGAATACCTAGCGTGCTGATGGGCAAGATGGTTTCCGCAAGGGACCACGGAGGCACATCCCACGATATTTGCATGTCGCTATGTGTTATGGGAAGTTACCGTAACCATAAAAGGTCTCGAAGAGTGGGCCTCATATATTCTCCAGCAGGAATCGGTAATCTCTTATAGGGCGGAGGGAAGCTCATCGGTGGGGCTACGAACTGAGTGCATTTCGTCACTCTACCACGTGTCCCTTGGGAAGGTCTGAGACAAGGGCCAATAGCGGCCCCAACAGGGCTCTCCCTGAGCTGCGGGGAGGTGAGTTCCCAGAGAGCGGGCCTTCGCGCGAGGGCGGACTGGGCAGGAGATGCCACGGACTCTCCCCAGTGGAAGGGCCTGGCGGATGCCCCCCTAGCCGGAGCTTGGAACAGACTCACGGCCAGCTAAGTGAGTTCAATGGCTGAGGTGAGGTACCCCACAAGGGGGCCTCATAACCCAATTCAGACTACTCTCCCCCCGTCCTCTTTTGCTTTATGGGTAATCCAAAAATATGGCAATATATGGACAATTGTTAAATCTACGTAACAGGCATATAGGTATCCATTATACTCTTCTGTTTTCCTGTATAGTTTGTCATAATAAATTGAAAAATATTAAGGAAATTGATAAATTAATCAAAATAAGGATAACTAAAGAGAAGAGTTAACCATGCAAATCAAGACTTCATATCCTAATAAGTGAACATTTTAGGTGGTATCACCGATTATAATGTGATAGCCTTAAGATTTATTCAAATTTCTGTATTATCTGTAGTCTACATCAGTGATTTTCAACTGGTGTGCCCAAGAATTTTTAAAACATGCAATACCTGACTCTTTAGTCAGAGGATCTGACCAATTTTCCCTTAGGTTGTCAAATAAAAAAAAGTGACAACAGCCAACACAGCAATAGCCATCCAGTGTGAATGAATCAAAATTTTACCTATTTTTTTTGTCAGCTCTGCAAAAGATATCTTTTAGGAATTAGTTTGTGTGTGTAATGGGGTAAAAAAGGTTGAAAATCCTTGGCCTAGTTCAACATATTAAAGTGACAGGGAAATGGATCAATAAGGCTAAAATACAGGTACATAATTACTGGGAAAGTGTTCATATTCAAAAAGTAAAATTTATGAAAAGCAGGGATTTAAACAAATAGGTCTTTAAAATGGGGATTCTTCCTAATGATCAGTTGGTTGGCTTTCTATCACATGGGACTGAGAAAGTAGCACCGATGTCCTGATAAAGAATTATTTAGTTCAGACATAAGATCATCTAACTCAAGTGGCTGAAGCAATCTAAAATTAAATATATTTTCTTTATGTGGGTCCCCAAAATATATGAAAACTTTTTCTAGTAAAATTTCTGAAACCCTATAATACATAAAATAATGAAAAATATCAGGAACAGAAGGGAAATGAGGAAGAGAGAGGAAGAAGAAGAGAAAGGGGAAAAAGAAGAGATAAAAATTTAAACAATATCATTGGGTTGCCTAAGAAACATCCAAACACGTAGAGAATTTTTATGAGTTTATTGGAGGTAAACTGATCACATATGTCAGAGAGCAAGATCTCAGATGCTCTGGAGAATGTCAGTTTCGCAGCTCATTTTATACATTACAATCAAAGGGGGAGACAAAGAAGGTGCACGAATTCTTTTGGTGGTAGATTAAGGGAACAGGAAAAGCATAGCAGGGAAATCTCTAGGACTGGATAAAAGGCAAAATGGAGAAACACATACTTCTTTTATATTGGTGGGTACAGGATAGTTAATAATTAACATCTGCATCATGTAGAAAAGGTATGCAGGGAACAAGAAAACAAGGAGGCGTTCTGTGGTCCCATGCTCGGGTGGTCTTGAGTCTGATGCTGGTAGTTGGGACTTTGAGGGATAGGAGAAGAAAATTACTCTCATATCTGAAAGGTATGTTGTCCTAGATACGTAAGGACATAGACAGAGCTCACTTATGTTAAAGATTGATCTTTGCTAAGGAAGCCAGTGGCCTAGGATGTGACTATCTGCTATGACCTGCCCAGTTAGGAAACTGATCAGATTATCCTGTGTGGTTACTTTTGGTCACTGAACTTGCCAGGCCTGCCAGTGGCCCCTCTGAGCTTGTCGGGTTTATTGCATAATCTCTTTTTCATTCACAATTTGGAGAGCATATGGTAAATGTGAGTTTACTGCTTGGCCTTTTAATCATTATATTCGTATGTCTTTTAAAAAGCTTAAATCATTAGAAAAAAATCTGATATTTTAAAATTTGTGATTATAATTAAATGTTTAAATTTTTGAGTATCGGAATTTATAAAGCACATTAAAACAAGATACCATTTCCATGGATTTACCAGTACTACTAATATTACATTGCATCATATATTTGTTCAATTTTTGGAAAGCAAGATAGTAGCCAAGTTTCAGGAGATTCTTAGTGCCTAATGAATGGGGAAGAAAGAAGAGAAGAATTATCAGCATAGGTACTGATGGGATAAGAGGGGAAGGGGAAAGAATTACAGGTCCAGAGAAATAGAAAGGAGTTAGCCAAAAAGGCTGGTGAAGAAGGATTGTGATTAAAACAAAGGGACCTAAAATTGATTCCAGGTATCTCAAGGTCAGGGACTATATGCAACAGGATGAGCCCTAAGGAAGACTAGAAGTGGAACAGAGGTAAAGAGAAAAGTACAGGACCAGTAGAGATGAACAGAGTAGCTATCACAGGTGATAATTAGAAAAAGGGATGAGAAGGGAAGTTTTTGAAAGGGTGTTTTCACACGGTGGGGTGGGGGAAGTTTTGCTTTCTTTTGCTCTTTTTGTTTTGTTTATAGTGGCACCATCAAGAATTGGGGATAATGGGTTAAATCCGTGATGCTATATAATGTTTATATCATCTGTTGAGTATAGATGTAATCAAAATGAATTCTGCAAATTCAGAGTGTGTGTGTAGAGGGTGAGGAGATTGTTGTTTGCCAACACTTTACTAAGGACACACCTTTCTCTTCCCCTGAATTGTAAGAATATTTAGATCTATGGTTGGGGGAGGGGCAGCCTGACTCCTGAATACATCCCAAACTCAGAGTCTGTTTCATTCACTGTCACGTGGTGTGGCTGCATTAACTTATGGTGCAGTAATCATCATCTTGTTCAAGTAGATCCTTGCTTAGGTCAGCAAGGTTCTTTGAGGGCAGTGTTCTCCCTTGTTTAGTGCTAAGCCTGGCCAAAAGTGTCCCATTTAGAGTCACTCAAAGCTCACATATTTTTAATCCCCCCAATAGGACTGCAGAGTCAGCTAATTTCAGCATTTGCAACCCAATCTTTCTTCATTCCTCTCTCCAAGAATTTACTTTAGAGATTGGGCAGCTTTTCCTTTTCAACACTTAAAACATGTGGGGTCCTTGAATCTCTGCCTATATATATTATCTTGGTATTTGAAAGCTCTTTACTAAAGTAGTTTTCCTACAGTGATTTCAGAGGGCCCTACAATGATCCTGGGATTCAAAAATGATCCACTGGTGCACCTCTCTTTGGAAAAGGAAATCTGCAAGGTGATCTTCCTAGTGTTAAAGTAGAAAATTATGGGTGAGAGTAGATCTGTAACCACATGAAATTTAGAAAAAAACCCTGATTTTCATTGCTTTATTTGTATCCAAAAAGAGTTGTATGATGTACAGACAGATTGAATAGTATAAGCAAACTCATGCAAGCATTTATTTACTTTTTTTATCTCTGCTAATCACAAAAGTGGGTAATGAGCAAAGAAGGAAGGAGAGTATGAATTGAGCATGTACTACGGACTAGTCATTATGCTGGACTCTTTCATATATTTGTATATATGTTAGGGAAATAGTGCAACAGAAATCTGGAGCTACCTTTTTAAAGAAATTTGAAGAGTTTACTCAGGTAATGATTTGCAAATGGGGACATGTAGTTCTCAGTTTGAACCAAGCCTATTTTGCAAAATGGAGGGAATAGACCTGGCTTAATAAAGGCAAAAGTTGGAAGGAGCTGTTGATCAAAAAATGGGTTGCTAGGGGAAACAAGACTGTAAACTTACATCATTTGTTTTCTATTGGTGGGGGCAGCTGGACTTTCAATGGTTGGCTGACTCAGTGATCAAGCTAGTGGGGCTGTGAGGTAAAAACAAAGGGTAATATATAATAAAGCATTTGTCAAGTCCTAGTTTCAGCCCAGGCCTGTAGAATGAAAGCAGCCCAAGCCTGTAGATAGCCTGTAGGCTGTTTTTGAGCACACAATTATAGTATAGGGAGTATCATTTAACAATGATGCAAGGTGTACAATTTATCAAATGCTACAATCAACACAGGGTGGGGGCTGCTGGCTCTGCAGGCAGTTCAGAGCCCAAAAATACAACATTATGCTCTGCAATCAACTTCAAAGCTCAAGCAGCAAAAATCCAAATTTTTGGCCCCAATTTATGATATTAAAGTCCTTAAAGGTCCTCAGTAGGTATGACTATTGTTACTGCATGGCGTCTGGGTGTGGAGTGGGTCTGCCTCTGGCCCACGGGTTCTTCACTTCATGCAGGAAAGATCTCACAACAGAGTCCAGGTGACTTTGAGAGTATGTTTATTAAAGGTAGGGACAGTGAAACAATGGAAGGCCTTCAGATAGAAGAAGCAAAAGGAGAGTGCCTAGGCAAGGCTGTTTTGGCTTTCTAAGAAATAGAAGTTACAGTAAAAGATGTAAGCTCACTGGGGAGTCAGAGAAAAGGGGGGCCTTGGAGGCAGGTTCAGGGTGTAAGCCCAGGATGAGCTGCCGCTGCCTGCTGTTGCCCTGGTTGCAAGTCTCGTGTGGACCCTTAGAGTTTAGAAGAAGGAAAGTAACAAGTTTATGCCTGAGGAGGGACATGGGTATTATTTAGAGTGAGCCCACAATGGGTCTTGTATGGGGGGTTTTATCTTTCTTCTGCGAGCAAGAATCTCAGGGAGGGTGTTAGCAGAATATTCATCAGCTTTCTAGGTGCATTTTTAATATGTTGATGTATCAAAATGAGTGTATAGGGGAATTTAGGAGATGCACACCTGTGGAGAAGGGAACAGTGTGGGCATGATCCCAGGAGGTAGAGCAAGCTGCTCAGGCTTTTTATCTTTCTTTGGCCTGTTGAAATCCTAGGGGAAGTCTCGGGGCAGGGTCTTAACATTAGCTTTTCAGGTGTGTCCTTCAATATACTGATTCATCAAAATGTGTGTAAAGGGATCAGGATTATTTATTTATTTTTTAGTTAGTTTTATTTTCAAAGAACATGATTGAAGAGGGACCAGGACCAAGACCGGTCTGCCCCGGGATGGTCCGGAATGTATAAACCATCTGCAACTAAGTGTCCTTGGTTAGGGAACATAAAATCTTGTGATTCATTAGGGGACTTTAAATTACCAAATTGTTTGGCCTTGTTTAATTATTTTGTCTCAGTTCCCCTTATTCTACTTGCCCTAGCTTCTCACTATCCTGCTTCACTATCACCATGATTCAGAGGAGAAAATTGAGTCTCAGAGAGTTTAAGAAGTTTTTTCCAGGTTGTGCAGCTAGAAAGTATCCTGGAAATGATCACAATTCACATGAAACACAACCCAGAATATCCCCGTTCAGCACCTTGAAATAGTTTTCATTTGCTTACAGTGTAAGGGAGAAAACAGTTATCTTCAATCCCTTTAAGATCCTTGGCTGGGCTTGAATATTAAACTTATGGAGAGAGATTAACAGGAGAAAAGCATATAAACTTTATTGAACTTTTGAGCAGACATGGGAGGCTTCACAAGAGAATGGAGACCCGAAGAAGTGTGTAGAGCCGGAAGTTTTTATATCTTATTTTATATCTTTATTGTTTAGAACACAATAAATTTGTAAAAAACTGACAAGTCAAAGGGGTTTGAGCTAGGGGTAATAAATGGTGGAAAAGTAACTAGAAAGAAAAGGGTTAGTTTAATAAGGTTGTTTATAAAGCTGAATTTTACTTCAAAGCTAAGCCTTTAACCACTCACCTTTTATCCACCAAGCCTGTTAACTTGAATGATACTTGAACTGTTCTAGACTGTTTAGAATGAAACCTTGCTTAAATTACCTTGCATAAATTAACCATGTTGAGGTCACAAGGATAAAAAGATATTCTAAAGGAATGAAAATTATTTTCAGTAGGTCCATCTAAACAAGAATATACATAAGTAGCCTGAGTTAGCTGTATTTGCTTGTGCTAGGTACATCAGCTCAAAAGAAAATTTGATTTAAAAAGTTCAACCTAAAACAGTGCAGGTAGCATCAATGGTTCATTAACACATAATGAGGGGGTTGGGTTACTTCAATACCTTTGAAAGTAAAGGAGGAGGGAATCTGCCTTTACTCATTAGCCAATCAGGCTCTGAGGTCACTTCTTAAAGCCACTTCCTGTATCTCAGCTTTCTCTCTCTCCAGTTAGTGGTGGTGTGGTAAGTGTGCCCTTACTTTTGTCCCCTAATTGTTTTGAATTTATCTTCCATTTAAGCCATGTGTCCTGGTGGCAGGCCTTTATCTCAAGCCAGCACTTGGGGGTGTGCGTTAGTCATAAGGCAGTTAAGTTTGGCTGCTGAACATTGGAGGAAGGCAGTGAAATGCTCTGCCTGGCTTGATTCCACGTGGGCTCCTGCAATACTGGGTCTGCCTTCCTTCCCAAGACCTGGCTCGAAGTACTAAGTGCATGTGTTCCTGGATAATGCTTGGATTCATTTTACTTGATGGAAAAAGTATTTTTATTAGTTTAGCCCTATTTTGAATGATATCTCTGAGTGAGAGGATAGATTTTGGGAGGACTTCAGACCCATACATTTTAATTTTTCTGTGTCTTCAGGGCCCAGCTCCTTACTGGGCTTGTGGAAGCTGCAGGTGATGTTGTCTTTGTTCAGAGCCTTCTACTTTTCTTAGAGAGAAAACTCTGAAGTCAGATAATTTTAGTGAACCCTAAGAGGAGCCACCAGTTTTAATGTGAGAATGCCCTAAAAAGCTTAAGATGTACTAAAAAAGGCCAGGGGCCTTAGCTTAGTGCAAAGCTAAATCAAATTCTAGTGCTTCAGTTTACCATTCCGGTGACCTTTGGTGAGTCAGTGAACTGTTCCAAGGCTCAGCTTTTGAAGATCAAAATATATGAAGGCCAGGCATTAGTTGGTATATAATAGATTTTAGGTAACTTTTAAAAGTAAGTGATGCATTTATTTAGTATGTCTTTTTTCTCATAAATAGTTTTGCCGAGTGACCTTAAGTGTAATTTGACTTGATTCCCATTTTTCTCCTTAATATATGCTAGTTTAAATAAAATGTTTGTGTTTGTTACCCTTATAGGCAGAAGGTATGAGAAAGACGTAAACTAGTATATGGAATGTAGTAATAGCTAGTTGTAGGCCTCCCATAATTTTTATCATTTTCAAGCTTTATTAAATTTATGTGATGTTTTGAATAGGCAATACATTCATGTGGTTCAAAATTCAAAAAAGATCAAAGTATATTCCAGTGAAGTCTGCTAAGCCTGTTGATTCCCCTCCCCAATACATGTTAGCAGTTTCCTGTGTTTCTTTCCTGAGCTATTTTATGCAGATATAAGCAAATATATGCACTTACCCTTTCCTCTTCTACATACATACTCTGCCATGTTCCTTACTTTTTCTGCCTAAGATTTCCAAATGAGTAAAGAGCGACCATATTCTTTATAATGGTTACATAGTCATCTAATGTATGTATATAACCATAATTTATTTAATCTTTATTGTTGGACACTTAAGTAGTTTACAGTCTTGTTATTTCCTCCAAAATGAATAATCTTATACATAAGTCAGTTATCACATACGACATTTCAGTTGGGTTTTGATACACGGGGTCTGGCAGAAGTAAGGCCTCCTTCAGTGTGGCTAGTAGGGTAATAATATGGGTGTAATAATTTATAGTTTTAATTCAAACATTTCTTCTAAAATGTCATATGGTATTCTCGAGTGTGATATCATTATCTTACAGAATCACGTGCTTATGATTTTGTAATAAAAGGTTTTGTAATAAAAAAGGGGCATTATTTGTGCTGGATGCTAAATACTTATTTGTAAGAACTCTCAGTGTGTAGTGCTTCCTGTTACTTACATTTACCTTGTACACACAGTGATGACTAGAAACAAACCAACATTGTAAATATCTTGATTGAGCACTAAAGAATTTTCTATTAAAAGTAACACTGTGCTGATGGCTTTTACGTGAGTACCTCTTTGCCCACTTTAGTTTAAGGGATCATCTAATGCTGAGAAGGAACGATAATGTTAACCAGAGAAACCATGTGGTTTTTGTATCACAAGGGCAGAAGGAACATGCTTTCAGTGCTTACTTAGCAAAATGTGTGCTGATACCTTTCTGTAGTTAGGGTGTTAAGTGACTACACTCATATCTTAACATTGTTCGAAAAAATGGAAATGTTTTTTGGGATATAAACATGCAAAATTAAAAAAATGGAAGCTTTGCGGAATTCCTTCAAAGTTATTTTTAAAGTCTTAGAAGGCTAAGATCATGTCTTGTGAAACATCTAGTTTTTCAGTTAGGAAGCTTGCCAATTGGGAGAAAAATTAGTTTCTTTCTGGTGGAAGTATGATTTTGTTGTTGAGTAACTTTCCATAGGATACTTTGGTGTCTTCGCTATTAAGTAGGGAATGAGGGAAAGGAGGAAGAAGATTCTTTTCTTAAATGATGCCAAATCTTGGATTTGGAAGAGACCTTATGAGTGTACGAGTGACTTTCCTGGCTTCAAGATTGTTATGAAAAATGTGAAATTTTTAGGCAGAATATTTGCATTTCTACTCATTAGGTGGCTTGAGCTTGGGCACTTAATAGAAACAACATATTAAAGTATTTTATATTTTACCTCATTTAATCTTCACAACAGTTATTAGAGGTAGGTGGTGCCTGCTTATTTATAGTAAGGGTATCTGAAGCTTAGAGAAGTTGCATAACTTGCCCAAAGTCACAGCAAATATATAGGGGACCCAAGATTTAAATCCAGTTCTGTCCAACTTAAATCCATTATCTTAACCACTGAGCTAAGTTACCTGCCATTAAGTCTCTAACCTTGCTTACATTATTTGTAAAATGGAGATGACATAGTACTTGCAAAATGAGGTAATATATAAAAAGTGCTTTATGTATTCTAAGATAGGCAAAGTTTGAAGTAGATAAAATATCAAGTTAACAGAGTAGAAGGCTTTACTTCCTCTTGCATCCTGGTTTCAAGTTAAATTAATTCCTGCTGTTTTGACCCAAAGCATTTCATTTGCTACACCAGCAATGTCACTGGTTAAAATGGTGGCCTCTTGGGGTGAACTACACAGGTTAGTCATGTTTCTGGTCTCAATACTTTTATTTCAAATATGCTCTGAGTGAATTTGTCTTTTACTGAAAGGTTAAAACAATCACTATTCTTGGCTAAAATAGCAGACAGTAGCTGGGGAACAAACTTCGGAGTTTGTTTGATAGTAGTGCCCTATAGAAGAGAGTGCCCTACCTCTAAACGAGAACTATGCCAAGCAACCAATTTAGCATATATTTCCTCTACAAAGTTTTGTATTTTCCTTTGCTTCAGGTTAAAGATGGAATCCACTGGAGAAGAAAGACCGGGGTCTTTAGCACTCTGTGTGCTAGCCCAGAAGTGGCACTGTGAAAGTTTCTATATAACATCTGCTACAGACCCCTTAAAAATCAAGTGGGCTTGGATTTGGACGTTCTCAGTAGGAATAGTTACAGGCTGATGGGACCATAAAGGCAAGTACTTCAATTCTGACCAAGATATGATGCCTTAAAGTGTTCTCTGTCACAGGAATATGTGTCTTATCTATCTAAAAGTGATAGGAGGGTCTTTGAGTTACTGTACTAACCCAAATTGCTAGACACAGAGTAGGCACTGAGTAAAATTGAGTGGTAATATAATAAAACAGAAGCATCACTTGATTTAGTATTAACAGTTTTTGTTTGTATCAGGCCTTTATGAATCATCTGTTCACATAAAATGAACCCTTTGGCCATAAGCACCAGTACTTTGAACCACTTCCCACAGAAAACAAAATGAATGTGTAACTGATTGTTTATGGGGTATTTACAAAATATTTACCATATTTTGTGGTGTATAAGTGTACCCATGTTTTTTGGCCTAAACTTTCAGGGGAAAAAAAACCTTTTGTTTTAATTTTTAATCCATTTGTTTATTTATATTTAGAAACAAAACCAGTTATTGTGTTCTAGGGTAGTATTTTGCATACAGATACCATTATTGCTTTCTAGAATTACACTTTTAATGCATAAGTATGAATAAAATAATTAACATTTACATAAGTATGGAATTAGCACTACCCATGTATAAAGCGCATTCTTATTTTTCTCTCAAAAATTTGGGCAAAAAAACACGCATTTCACACGGCAAAATGTGGTACTTCATACAAATACTCAGTAATCATGAAGTGGCCTTATGTGATAGAATGACACTTGCCGAAGCATGACTAAAGTCCTGCATGGTGCATCACAGTTTGGGAAGGGCATCAGAATTTATGTGCTAGGCTTTGCATTATGTGCTAAGACCCCTTTGCAGTCTGAGTTTTGTTTGTGAGATGAGACAAATAGAGAAGTTGCACCTTCGAATCTATAATTATTCTTTTGTAAGATGTATTTGGATCATGGAGTTTTGAGATAGACATTAAAACTATAGAAACCTCTCACTTCATGTCTCGCTTCCTGTCTACACTACCTTAGTTAATCTCAAATGCTGCTGATCTGAAAATATTTTAAGTAATTAAAGCATTCTGAGGTACTTGCAACACCTCAGTTTCTTTCCAACCTACACTATGTTATTGCATTCCAAAGCAGACCATGTTCTGTTGCTCTGTGTCTCTTGACATGTTGAAGTGAAAATAGGAAGTCTTGACAGAATTGGATTTAAATTCTAGCTTTAATATCTTGGTGACATTAGAAAATTTATTTAACTTCTCTGAGCCTCAAATTTTCTTGTGAAGTTTGTGTAAACTTCATAAGAAAAGGTCATTGTGAAGTTTGAGTAAAACAATTTCTATAGTTTTATCATCTACCATTCAAGGCACTGCTGTCTCACAGAACTTTCTGTGATGGAAATGTTCTATATTTGTAATGTCCAATATGGTAGCCATTAGCCAAATGCAGATATTACACAATTAAAAAATGGTTGTGACTGAAGAATTTTTATAAACTTTTAAAAAAAGATTTTATTTATTTTTAGAGAGAAGAGGAGGGGAGAAAGAGGGAGAGAAACACGAATGTGTAGTTGTCTCTTGTGCACCCCCTACTGGGGACCTGGCCTGCAACCCAGGCATGTGCACTCACTGGGAATTGAACTGGCAACCCTCTGGTTCACAGGCTGGCATTCAGTCCACTGAGCCACACCAGCCAGGGCAAGAATTTTATTTTTAACTGAATTTTAATTTACATGGCTGTGTATGGTATAACCTACTGGACAGTGCAATTTTAAAAAATTGAGAAGTAAGTGATATAATATTAGTTTCAGGTATACAACATGATCCGATATTTGTATATATTGCAAAAGGATACTCTCAATAAATCTGATTCAGATCCATCACTACACCTAGTTAATACATTTTTTTTCTTGTGATGAGAACTTTTAAAATCTACTCTCAGCAACTTTCAAATATACAATACAGTATTATAAGAGCAATTTTAAGGCTCATTTTTAAGATCTACATTTCTCTTCATGCAGTCTTCCTTGCCCAATAATTCTTTCCTGACAGTACTTGGTCTCTCCGCCACTTATTTGGTACTTACCATGGACATTAATTTTCATGAGTCCTGTTTTTCCAGCTAGATTATATTTGAGGTTATGCAGTTTTATTTATCTTTTAATTTATTTTAAAATATTTTATTTATTTATTTAGAAAGGAAGGGAGGGAGAAAGAGAGGAAACATCGATTGGTTGCCTGTCCATTGGGGACCTGGTCTGCAGTCCAGGCCTATGCCTTGACCTTAATTGAACCAAGGTTGGTAGGACAATGCCCAACCCACTGAGTCATACCAGTCAGGGCAAGGTTCTGAAGTTTTTCATGTCCACAATGTTGAGTGAAAAGGGACATGATAAAAATATAATTGCAGTAATTTTAGTTAATAAGTTTTAAATGACCATTAAGTGTAAGAGAAAAAAATTCTAGTTAGTAATTGAGTGAAGAATAGGGAACAGTCTGAAGGTGGCCTGCTGTGATGAATTTTGTGCCCAGTCTGTTTCACTTTCAAGTTCAGATAACATTCAAGCTCTGGAAGAGGAAATTAAAATTTCTTATATTGCCATCTTGTGGCCAGCGTGGGCTGCAAGTGATGTGAATTCAATTTTGCTATGTCAAGGGAAGGTTTTCTTTAGTTTATTGTGAGGGTAAGTTCAATAATAAAGGTCAAATATAATCAATTTTTGTCTCAAATGAAATTGAAACATGCTTTGAAAAAACTGATTATTTTGGATTATTTTCTCATTTGTCTGAGTCTTAGCTTCTCCCCTCCACCCCCCTCCACACACACACTTTTTAAAGGATTTTTGTGAATTTGATGACTGGTTAATTGTGTTCTGCATTCACACACCTGTAGAGTTGACAGGCTGGCAGTAACCCATGCTGCTGATGCCTCATCTTCCTGTGTTTGTTCCCATGGCTGCTTAGCCCTGCAGCCAGCAAATGACCCCTTCCCTTTGCATACCTATTCTCTTGTGAGACTGTTGACTGTTACAATCTTTCAGAAGTTAGTTAGACTTATTGTACAGTTTTGTCCAAACTTTTAAATTTATAGAAAAAGCTGAGCTTGTGTAGAAGTTCTGGCCTAACCTAATACTGACTTGGGGCATTTGATGACATTTTGCAAATAGATGGGTCCATTTACATTACTGAATGGAAATTCAAATAAAGAATGAACAATTTTCCTTGAGGCTGCATGGGTGTGGAGTAGGCTGGTGTGCATTCAAGTCTTGTAATCATAACCTTTATATATTTTTAAATTTTTTTATTTTGCACAGATGAGGCTGGGTAGTTGATAGATCCTATAGTTCAACTCTGTTCCTAGATACACTAGAAGATGGATTCATCTGATACCAGAGGTAAGTGTGAAAGAAAAACCTTCATTTTTACCTCATTTGGATTTCCAATCACCCAGCAAGTTTTAGGGCTCAGTGTTCTTAGTGGCTGAAATTTGGTAGTTGAAAAGCCTTAGTTCTAACCTTAACAGGGTTGTCCTGGATTAGGGACAAGGGGTGGTGTTGGTTTGCCCTTTACCAGTCATTTACAGTTTGCCATGATGAAATGCATGTTAAGTCCGTGTTTCAGCTGATCGTCCTGATTAAACACATGCTCTGAGCAGACTAAAGCTAGGGCAAACACTTGAACTATGTTCTGTTTCTTAGAATGCTTATTGGGATCTATCCCATGATCCCAAGTAATTTCTAAGTCTTTATAAATTTGATGCTACAATACTTTGTTGTACTTTGATCTTTTGACCAAGAGATCTTTTTGAGATAGACAGAATTAAGGTCAAGAATCTTTCATCAAATAATTCAAACAGTACAGCCTTGGCTGGTGTGGTTTAGTGAATTGAGTATTGGCCTGTGAACCAAAAGTTTGCTGGTTCGATTTCTAGTCAGGGCACATGCCTGGGTTGCGGGCCAGGTCCCCAGTTGGGGACGTGCAAGAAACATACTTTTTTTTTTCTCTTTTCCCCTCTCTTCTCTCTAAAAATAAATAAATAAAATCTTTAAAAAATTTAAACAGTACAGAAAAAGCACTGTTAACTGATACAATTCTATCAACTACTCGGTAGTTTTTAATTAATCACTATTTTACTAGTCTAAGATTAAAAGAATCCCTGAGTTGGTTAAATCAATTTGTCAAGACCATATAATGCAACATTATCCAGTCACTTAAAAGTTATGATACAGTTTTACCTTGCTTGAAATGGAAGAGTATTAATAATATATTAAGTTAAAAGCAAGTTACAGAGCAAAACATATAATCCTTTTTCTGCTTAAACTCTTTTATGTGTACTTATTTACTTGAGAAATTATCTGAAAGGGTATACTCAAAATACTGGGGATTGTCTCTAGAATTGGGTCCTATGGGTGACCTTGTTAACCTGTATTTGCTAACTTTATTGTATTCGTTGTTATATGATTTCAAAAGTTATTTTAAGCAGCCTATATGGGACAAGCTTGTATTTTTTTTTTTTTTTTAGCCCGTGCCTGCATGTTTCAGTAGAGAATAGAGGTATATATGAGGGTGAAATATAGGAAATACAAATAATTCCAAGTAACATCAGCACTTGCAATACTTTTAGCTTTTGGCTATGTCTTTTACAGAAATGAAATTTCAGAAGGCCAGAACTGGATATCAGTTTTTTTTTCTAGAAACTTCTTTCCCAGCCTTGAAACGCTTGGGTGCTGTAAGTCCTGGATATACAACATGCCAACTGAATTTTTCTTTTATGGTAAGGCTTATGTTAAAATGGAGATATGTTGACACACATATGAATCTTTGAAAATTCAGCTTTGTGACATGGCTAGTTCTGTTAAGGTGCTACAAATTTAATTTTTGTAAAAGTGAATTACATAAAGATGTTGAGAGGTAGCATAGTATAGTAGTTATACATGGGTTCTGGAGTCAGACTGGATTCAAATCCTTCCTCTATGACTTAACCAGCTATGTAACCTTGGCAAGTTTCTTAACACCTCGGTGTCTTAGTGTCTTTATATCTTTTTTTTTTATTTTATTTTAATTGTTGTTCAAGTACAGTTTTCTGTCTTTATATCTTGAAAGGAGAAAATACTAGCATCTGACTCAAAGGAATAGTTCTTGAATTTGAAGATTAAATTAGATAATAAATGTGTGGGGCTTAACACATTGTTAAACATGTGGTAAACGCTCAGAAGATGCTTGCTATTTTATCAGTGTTCAGGTGTATATTTATCTTAGATTTTATACTACCTGGCAATTTCTTATATCTGCATAATGTTGGAGACCGTTTATTGCTTATGTGCATCTTCCAATTGGCCTCTTCCTCATTATCTTTTACCTTAAAGCCTAATTTAATTCTAGATTTAAGCAAATATGGTAGTAAGGACTATAGTGTATATCTCTATATAATTGGTCAGATAACATTTTCTTTAGTTAATCATTTTTGCCACTAATTTGTCATCTAATTCTTCATTTT
>PVIA01012696.1:0-36312 GCA_004024845.1 Tonatia bakeri | reverse complement strand
GCAAGAAGTATTCCAAGTCATGAAAGGCAAGGACCTACATCCCAGATTGCTCTATCCAGCAAAGCTTTCATTTAGAATGGAAGGGCAGATAAAGTGCTTCTCAGACAAGGCCAAGTTAAAGGAGTTCATCATCACCAAGCCCTTATTATATGAAATGTTAAAGGGACTTACCTAAGAAAAAGAAGATTAAAAATATGAAGAGTAAAAAAAAGTCATCAAATGGAGGGTTAGCAAGAGGGAAGTGGGAGGAGGAGGGAGGGGGAAAAGATATAGAGAATAAGTAGCATAGACAATAGGTAGAAAATAGACAGGGGGAGGGCAAGAATAGTATGGGAAATGTAGACACTAAAGAACTTATGACACATGGACATGAACTAAAGGGGGCAATGTGGGTGGGAGGGGATGGGCAGGGTGGAGGGGAGTGAAGGGGGAAAATGGGACAACTGTAATAGCATAATCAATAAAATAAAGAAAAAAAGAGAAAAGGCTCCAATTAAAAGAGCCTTTCTGGGGAACCCCCCCCCCAAAAAAAAGAAAGAAAAGGGTCCCAGACTTCCAACCATCCCTATTCCAAAAAAAAAGAACAGTAAAATGACAACAAACTCACAACTATCAACAACTGAACCTAAAAAAAAAAAAAAAACCAAAGCAAAAATGAACAAAGCAAACAACTAGAACAGGAACAGAATCACAGAAATGGAGATCACATGGAGGGTTATCAGTGGGGAGGGGGAGAGGGAAGAATGGTGGAAAAGGTACAAGGGATAAGAAGCATAAATGATAGGTGTAAAATAGACAGGGTAAGGTTAAGAATAGTATAGGAAATGGAGAAGCCAAAGAACCTATATGTATGACCCATGGACATGTACTAAGGGGAGGGGATGTTGGTGGGAAGGGGGTGCAGGGAGGAGGAGATTAAGGGGAGGAAAAAATGGGACAACTGTAATAGCATCATTAATAAAATATACTTAAAAAAAATTCAAGTCCCGCCCTAGCTGGTGTGGCTAAATGGATTGAGTGCTGGCCTGAGAACAAAAGCATCGCTGGTTCAATTCCCAGTCAAGACACATGCCTGTGTTGCAGGCCAGGTCCCCAGTCGGGGTGTCTGAGAGGTAATCACATGCTGGTGTTTTCTCCTTCCCTTCCTCCCTTACCTTCTCTCTATAAATAAATAAATAAAATCTTTAACAAAAATTCAAGTCCCAGTAGTTCATTGCTGATCTTTAGGGGCGCATAAGAAACTTGACTTTTACCTTTTTCACTGCCGTTTGAGTTTGTCCCCAAAGACACTCCAAGTGAGGAAAAGCTGGGCCAGGACGGGTCAGTAATCACAGCTGTCCCCTCCCCATCTTTCCCTCCGTCCCCACTCTGTAAACATTTGTTTATTTCATTTGAATTGACGTTATGCTAAAGAGCAGCTAGAGAAGAGTGGTTACGGTTGAGAAACAAGGAGAAAAGGTTTAAGTCTCAAGGTTAAGATCTTTGGAGGAGTCAGGTTTGAACTCTTAGTGTTTGAAACAGAATGGTGGGTGTGGGAAAAGCAACATCATGAAAAGGGAAGAGAGGGCTTCACCCAGTGATGTGAGTAAAGGTGAAGACATGTTATACCTGGGGTTAGGTACAACTTTCTACCACAACAGCATGTGAATTGAGATCAAACTACCATTTTTGGCCCAGAGTAATCAGAATATAATTAAATCATTGCTGTATTAATATTTATGCAAATGTTTGTTTCTGAAAACAATAAGAAAATATGAACAGTCCCTATGCAACTTGAAGGTTGTTGCTGATATGAGGCTTGCTGGTTGTGAGAAAGTGAGGCTATCAGTGGAAACTGGGTTGAGAAAAAAGGAGAAGATTCCAGACCCCACTTTTTCCTCCCTGGGGCCTACAGGCACCTGGGAAGTAGTTCTCAATAAATACATATTGAGCAAATCTGGAAGCAACTCAGCAAAGTTGACTTGAGTACCCAAGTGTCCAAGGGCAGCAGGGCAGAAATGAATCCACACTACTGTTATCAATAGAATTCAGGGCTACAGCTAAGTCAAGGTTCCTGTTGCTTCTCGGGAGTTTTACTGGGACAACAGGTAGACTGACACACCGGACAGAAAGGCTGCTGCTTACTCAGTGACTGAGGTCACCAAGAGACATGGCTCTGCTTTGGGTTGCTGGTGAACTCTCTGCGAACCCCTACGTTCCCTAAATCTGAAGGATGTCTCCTGAGCTGTCAGAGAGTTAAATGCTGGGGAGACATGCTGGGTGGTAATAGGACAACCCTTAGAATCTCCTCAAATTAGGATCACCTATGATTCCCTTAACCTGGGGTTAAAGAGTTGTGCCCTTTGCTGGAGGGGCCCCAGTTCAGGAAGGGCGATTGCACGGTGAGAAGTCCTGGAAGCCAGAGCCAAGGCCTCGGAGCAGAAGCTGTGGGGCAGGTTCCCTAGGACGTGACAAGTGCGGTGGGGCAACGTTTCTAAGAGGGCTGCTCTGAGTCGTAATTAATTAGGTGTAAGGGAAAAGACACCTTCTCACCTTCCCAACTTTCATTCAGGCCCCAAGGAAATAATTTATACAAGGTTCTCACCTGGAACATTTCCCCGAGAACTGGCATATTGTGTACATTTCTTTCATGCCTCCGCAAACACTAAAGAAATTTCTTTAGGCAGTTACTGTACCCCCAAAACACCACCACTTTCTTCTTAAACAAGGATCTAAAAGTCAATGATCATATTACTTCAGAGAGGGACAAATGTCCATTACCAGTTAAATAGGGAGGGACGTTTTATTATGTGAAGCCAAGAGCAGGAGCTTTGCAATCAGTAGATCTGAATTCAATTTTCTGTTCTGCCACACACTGGCTTTGTGACAAATCACTTGCCCTCTCTGAGTCTCTGAGAAACAGGGATGACGACAATATCCCGTTTGTTGCCCACATAGGCAATCATAAGCAGGGACATGCTACACGTTAATTATGATCATTGTTGGGGCAAAATTGGTACAAGCGCTCCCTGAAAGCCACCCCAGGGGAGAGTCCTTTTAGAAGGATACCGGCAGATCACGAAGTGTGGGGAGAATGAAAAGGTCAGTCAACCAATATTTATTTACCATCTACTATGTGTAAATCATTCTTACTACGGGGGGGGGAGGGTGTGGGGGGAGAGTTAGTAGGCATGGCTCCCATCCTGTGACAGGCTACCTGGGGAGGACAAATACACGGTAAAAAGTACGACTCACACCAGGTAGTACAGATATACTACAATACAGGTAGTAAGTAAACAGTCCAGTCAGTGAATGCTAAAAGTTTTGTGGAAGGACTATCGAGGGGGCTAAAACGTGGGTTTGCGTTGATAGAGGGGCAGGATTCAGATGAAAGAGGACTCACTCTTTCAGAAAGAGAGCAGGTTGGAGCAGAGGCTTAGAGGCCAGGATAAATGAGACATGCACGTCGCCTGTCACACGGGCCGCCTGGCTGACACTCGCTGCAAACTCCGAGCTGTGCTAACTCCTCTCACATGCTGTAGTTTAGTTTAACATATACATAATAATACAGCAGATTAGCCCTTGTCATCTCTGTTTTACAGATGAAGAAACTGAGTTTCAGCGAGATTAAGTATTTTCGCCCAAGGCCACCTAATCAAGAAATAACAGAGCCAGGGTTCAAATCCAGATTTTCTGACGCCAAGCCCAAAAGTCTTTCTATGGTATGTGTTGCTTGTTTGAAATACTGAAAATAGGTCAATATGAGTGGGATAGAAGTTTTCATACTGGGGCAATAAGAACGGTGAGAGGTAAGGGGAAACCAGAATATTGCATGTGAAGCCTGTGGGTGGCCAAAGTCTCTGAGTACTGGAGGGAGGGACATAAATTCTGTCCAGGATTCCTAAGTCCACAGGGAGGCTCTGTGGGGGCATTGGCTATACTGACTAATCATTAGGCAGGTCAGGAGGGAGAAAGCTAGCCCCTTGTTATTCATTCTTGGGTAATTCCTCATCTCAAACTTACTTTCTTGATTGTTAATCTCGGGTACCTCGGCAATTTCTGCCCCAGAGATTGCATCAGGTTTCAGTAATGAGAAAAAGTGAGGTTTGAGTTGATCCTGGACCCCGCGAACTACAGTGAAGAGAATGCTCACACACAGGCCGTGTCAGCGCCCCAAGCACTGCTGAATCCGACCTTCCACTGACAGGCTTCTACACTCTTTTCCTAAACTGAAGATTTTGATGTAGGTCAATGGTGACAGACAATGCCCACTCTTTACATTGTGTGTGGGAACTTCTCAACTCATTAAGTAGTAGTTTGCTTGGGGTCTCAAGTATGTAGCTGCAGTGGCGATCCTCTCTGCCTCCCATCCCCCTTTCTGAGTGAATTTTAAAGTGGATATTGATCTTCAAAGCTTTAAAAAAAACACATGCCCTATGATCCAGCAATATCACCGTTAGCAATTTATAAGCACATTCAAAGCAAAGTCAAGTATATGAATATGGAGCACTCTTTAAAATGCCCCCCAAAACTGGAGACACCTCAGTTTCTAATGTTATAGTAATAGGGAATTGGTTGAGTAAATTATGGTATGTCTTATTCAGTGCGATGCAATGCAGCCATTTAAATGATATTGAAGAATGTTTAATGGTGTAGAAAATGTCAAGGTTATATCAAGCTAGACTTGAGACCAATTTTTAATTTTTAAAAGGATATAGCCATCTACAACTTTAAGATGGCTACTATGTAAAACCCTGAAAACAAGTGTTGGTTTGGATACGGAGAAACTGGAACCATTGTGTATTGCTGGTGGGAATGTAAAACGGTGCAGCCACTGTGGCAAACGGTATGGTGAGCTCTCAAAAACTAACACAGAGTAATCATTTCAAACAACAGTTCCACGTCTGGGTATATGCACAAAGAACGGAGAGCAGGAACTCACACAGGTATTTGTATTGTACAACAGTGTCCGTCTCAGCACTTTCACAAGCGCCCGAAGGTGGGAACAACCCAAATGTCCATCGATGGATGAATGGATGAACGAAATGTGATCTGTACGTACAATCAAGTATTATTCAGCCTTTAAAAGGAGCGAAGTTCTGATGCATGCTGCAACATGGATGAACCCTAAAGACATTATGCGAAGTGGAATAAACCAGACACAAAAGGACAAATGTATGATTCCACTTGTATGGGGGACCTAGAGTGGTCAAATTCACAGAGACAGACAGTAGCACGGTGGTTCCCAGGGCTGGCGCCTTGGGTGAGGTGGGGGGTTGCTGTGTAACAGGCACAGAGAGTCAGTTTGGGAAGATGAAAAAGTTCTGTGGAGGATGGTGGGGATGGCTACACAACAGCATAACTGTGCTTAACGCCCCTGAACTTGACATGGTTAAGATGGTAAATTTTGTTATGCATATTTTAGCACAATACATTTTTTTTTAGAAAAGTATATACAGAAAAGACTATCCAGAAGCCTGGGTAGTAGATTATGGGTGACTTTCTTTTCTTTTTAGTCATCTTCTATTTGGTTTTAAACATCATTTAAAATTTACTTTTAATCACATAAGAACGATAAAAATACATTCTCCATGGAAAAGAATAAAACATTTCACACAAAGTTAAAATCCCCATAGATCACCTCCCTCAGTCCCAGATATATATATATATCTGAACCCACTAAAATTATATAGGATTGTTTTACACATAATGTTTTTCAACTTTTATTTTCAATCGACACTATTTCTTAGATATGCCTCCATACCACGCTTTCCCAGTTGTGCTGTTTAATTATTGCGTATTATTCTATGGACGGAGATGCTGTAGTTTATCCAGCCTGTTGCCCACCGATGAACAGTTAGGTGGTTTAATTGCAGTTTTTTGCTATTACCAACAATGCTGCACAAACACAATTTGTGTTTTTTATATTGATTCTAATAAAATATTTTGCATTTATAAAGAAAAATATTTTAAGATATTAAAAATATTTGTTGTTTGAATTTGGGCTGGAACAAAGGCAGTGGCTTTAATTCACTGTGTCCCCAGTTTCCTAGAGGCCAAGGTGGCCGAGACACATATGTGCCCTCACACCGTGGGTGTGTTAGGGACCAAGTGATAACACTTGGCCTCTATTATTTTTTTCCTCACAGAATTCAGAGCAGTATAATCCATCAACCTACCCCCCCTCCAATTTTCATGATCCATTTGAAAATTGAAAAGACCAAAGCTGCTACAGATAAGAGATTGAATTCATTCCTAAAACCTCAAATCAAAGGAATTAAAACCTGGGGAGAGAGTGTTCAGCCCATAGCGGGGAGGAGGTGATAAGATAGATATCTCAACCCCTATGGTACATCAAAATTCTTAGGTAGAATTGATATAATTTGGTCCCTTGGATATGTAACCACATTAGCTCCTGTCGCCATCTGATCTTCTACTCCTAACCTTGCACTTGGGATGCTGGAGAGTCTGGAATTAATGAGGAAATCAGCAAATTCTCAGCACCCTCTACTTAGTCCCATGTCATCTTTCACCAAAGGTGTGACTGAGTGTAAAATAAGTAAAGTTCTTGAATTTGCTAAAATGAGTTACAACACAAAGGCTCTCCAGTTTAAGAAAGAAAGAAAGAGAAAAAGAAAAAAACCTCCCCTCTCTGCAGCCTCCCCTCAAGCCTCTAATCTCATCTGTGAAAAAAGAACTGTACTTTACTGTCCACAAAACAGTCTATTTTCAAAGTGAGGGGAGAATCGCTGGGTGAGGACAGCCATCAGTAACTGCGGTTCACGAATTCCTGCTTGTTTATAGAAAGCAGTGGCTAAGGATAGACACTTTGAAACCACCTGTGAAAGAATTAAAGACCGAGGGGGGCAAAACCCCCATCACAAACAGAATCTCACTGATCAAGTGTGAAAGAAAAGGAAGAAAGAAAAAGCCAAGTAGATCTTTGCAGGCAACCACTAGATGGACATAGAATTCAAAAACATTCTTTAGTGAGATCAAGGATGGCAGGCTTTGAAGCCTGGAGGGCTGGCGAGTCTCAGAAACGGCCTGGCCGTGGCAATCCCCACACCGAAGCATCCACAGTTTTGCACTTGCTGGAAGAAGGCATTTAAATGGGAACAATGTCAAATTTCACAGCTATCTTATGTCCAGTGACCTTACGGGACCCTAAGGGAGAGACAGATAAAAAATGATTGTTCTCAACAAGGTTCTGAAAGCGAAGAAGTCACATAGGCAACCTCGAGAAACAACTTCGAAATGAAAACACCCACAAATGATTGCAGGCAGGGTGGTAAGCCAACAGTGCTTATTTATTTATTCCTCTATTTATTCTTTTTACTGAGGACTCACTGTGAGGCTTATCCCTTACAGAACACACACAAAGGTAAAGCTCCATTGCCACACTACATGAATTCCTTTTTTAAATTTTTATTTATTTATTTTTTATTTTTTGAATTCCTGAGGATAAAGTTATTGTGGAAAAGAGGAGGTCACAACTATCCTAAATTATTTAATCAGTTTGAAACAGGTTTCACTGTTGTTACAAAGAAAGTGAGACATATCTAGTGTCTGACAAAATAGTATGTGCTCTTTATGTGGGAGAATAATTTGAGGACAAAGATGAGGTCTCAAACCTCTGTTGCACTGCTCAGACGAGAATTCCAATGGTGCTTCATGTGCCCCAACGACGACTAAGTGAATCATCTTAGCCGAATGGTTTCGTCCCCTCTTTTAAAACAAACGAACATCATAGACGCAGCTAAAATTCCCTCTCACCCCAATCTCATTTTCCACCCTCCTTCCCAGAGGCAGCCACTACTGCCATGAGCTGAGATGAATAGTTCTGCAAGTGTCTGTATTTCTACATACATGTATATGGTTGCTAAATAATTGTGATATTGTTTTTTGTGTTAATTTTCTCTAAATTGCGTCATGCTATATATATTGTTCTGAATTTATTTATTTTGTGTATTACACTTAACTATGTTTTTGCCATCTGTTTAGATATGTCATTCCTCTTTTTGGACTTAATATTTTAATTTTTTAAAAGATTTTATTTATTTTTAGAGAGAGGGGAACGGAGGGAGAAAGAGTAGGAGAGAAATATCAATACCTGGTTGCCTCTCACGTGCAAGCCCCACTGGAGATCTGGCCCGCAACCCAGGCATGTGCCCTGACTGGGAATCGAACCAGTGGCCCTTTGGTTCACAGGCTGGCACTCAATCCACTGAGCCACATCAGTCAGGGTGGACTTAATATTTATTTTTAAAAATAATTTAAAAAGTTTTTCAATTATAGTTGACATACATTATTATATTAGTTTCAGGTACATGCCCCAGGATTTAATGTTTTAAAGGCAGAAACCTAGGAGGAAAGAAAAGTTTATTCATACCTGAACAGTTGCATGTACAATACCTAATGTTTCTGCCTGTCTTTGATTGGGAGACTAACGTCAGGAGGCCTTCTTGGAGGAAGAGAGGCCTACATTAAGTTTTTGAAAGAGATGAAGAATGCTTAGTGACAAAGCATGTCACACCTAGGGCATTTCAGAGATACTCCTTAAAATAATTTCCCAAACTAGACATTGTGAGATTTGCTGTATGATTTTTCCTTCACTGTTAAGAATATAGGTTTTATGGTTAATTAAAAAAAAACCCACTTTGGCTAGATGAAGATTTTGACTGTGAAAGATATGTTTTAAAAGGGATGCTGTACTAATTAAGTCAAGGTTTACTGGAACCAAACCCCAACAATTCAATAGAACGGTATCATTTAAATGCAACAGGTGGACACAAACCAATTACAAAGGAAGGAATCTTTGATCCATGGAGTCGTTGGTGTGTGCTGAATAAAACACATTCAGAATGTATTTGCAGAGTGAGATAAAGATGTGGAGGTCACAAGGGGTGCTGCTTATGTCAGTCGTTTTAATTTTACCTTGTCAGCACGCCTGTGTACAAAACTTGAGAAAGCAAGACTTTGATTTGTTCAGGTTTCCTTGAGGAGGAGTCACAGAATCCTTGAAGCATGATTTGTAAAAGATGGATAAGATATTCCACCCAAAATTCAACATCACCTTTAATCTTGCCCTCTCCTCCTCTAATCCCTAGGTAATGTTTTGTGCTTCTTTTGCAGGAAAGCAATTTTGTTAATCACTTTAGCGCCAATTCTTGCATCCCTGGCAATACTCAGAACTGCTTCCATCCAAGTCTTTGATGTGGGAAAGAAACACACACACTCTTTCGCATGTAATCTGAAAACAATTCACCTCTTGCCAATGAATGCACAGCACTCCACTTTAATAGAGAGTGAGTTCTGTGGAGGTTTCTAATCCTTTCTGCCAAAGAAGAGAAGAGAGAGAATCACTCAGGTAGCCTAACCTCATTCAGGAGTTAAAATCACTTGGAATGTTTTGTGGTGTGTTTGGGGCTTTTAAAAAATATCACTTGCGGAAGATTATGGCTCTCAGAGGAAATCAAAACAACTCAAGATTTTAAAAAATAAATAAATAAAAAATAAAAAGTAAAAAAAGGCTCCCCATCCGAAACTCAAAACAGGATATTCTTCTCAACTCAGATAACTCTTGATCTGAGTGTATTACAAGAAACCTGCTTTAATCCCTCAAAGCATTGGTGTTACAGATAAGTAGCGGTAACTGAGGTGGCTTAAATTCCAGAAATGTACAAAAGCTTTGGTTGAGAACAAAACTAAGAAAGAAAGAAAGCTGGATCTGCATTGCAGTGACTTGGAGAGGTAAATTTAGAGCAGTAAAAATGCAAAGAATGACCCCTGAAAAAGAAATAGCCATAAAAGTCCAGAGTTGCCTGCACGGCCTCACAGGCTTCTCGCGGTGTGTGTCTGATGTGTGTGTGTTTCAGGGGTATGTTGGTGTGAGCATTTTAAGAAAGTGAAATTGTTTTACTGATTTTTTGATCCGACAGAGTTCATCTGAAAGTTTACTTATACATTTCGCTGTGATATTACAACATTCTGAAGCTTCAGTACACAAATGATTTTTTCCTTTTGCAATTTTTGAGTTCTAGTATTTTCTCCATTTCATCCTTTTCCCTAACATATCACTACTTACTTAAATGCAACAAGACAGACTTTATTCTTTCTCCCTCTGTCAGTAATGATCATGTCTTCGCAGTTTGGGTATTCGTTTTGGTCTATCTCCTGACACCCTAGTCAGCATACTGCAGAGTTCCCTAGCCCCCTTCTCCACCACACCTCTTTGTTGGCAGGTAAGGCAATTTATTTCATGATGGCCTCTTCCATTTACTCAAAGTATGCTCAAAATGCTCTTTTATTTTTCAGAGAGTCCCCCCTCCTTCAGAAAAAAGAGATAAAGCTTATTATTTAATAGGTAATATACACAAATACTTAATAGTTAGAAATTCAAAAGGCATGACAGGGCATATATAATGAAAAGAAATACTGCCCACCACCCACTCCTTAGAAGCAAACACTAATACCATCTTTTTGTGCATTTTTCCAGAGTTATTCGGCATACAAAAGTCAAAGCACATAAATATAGTTCCCCCTAACAGATGGCAATGTGTTATATACAGTTATGCATTTTGCTTTTTTCACTTTATGTATATTAGAGATCCTTCTATAACAATGCATATGATCTTCCTTGTTTTTTCATAGCTGCTTATTATTGCATTCTGTGGATGTCCTGTGACTTGTTTAAACAGTTTAGAATATATTTGTTCCAAACACTTCCATTCTCTTAGGTTGTTTCTATGACTCTACCTTGGGTGCTGTTGAAGAAGTGTAACATAGAAGGCTCTGGCACAAATTTAAACATTTTATTTTCTAAACTTTAAAAATTAAAAAAAAAATTTACCCAAAGAAATATGGGTCTATAGTTTTCAAAAGACCAGCATTATGGAAGTTGCGTGATGCTAAGACTTTCAGTTTCTTTCCCTTAGCCTCATCGTGGATCCCACCAAGGTTGTGTCATGACCTAATGGCTTAAACATTTAAAATGCTGTTGTTCATTGGTTTCCCTATGGGGGTTACCGTAGGGTACTAAACCGAGAATTTTCTTTACTAACTTTAATTCTCTTAACCTACAAAACAGTAAGTATTAAATATTGCTTTATAACCCTTTAATTGAACATCAATCAACATGCAGTTTCATACATGACTAAAGACTCAAATTGGGGACATTGGAACTTATAGTTGACCCTAGTCTTTTGGAAGAGTGGCACAAGCCATGGGCCCTGACACTGTGATTCCTGCTCTGTGATCGAGTGGGCCGAGAGATGGAGCTCTTGAGAGACTGTAGATTGACACGCTTGGGTTATTCCCCACATTCCACCAAGACTGGTCATGTGTAGGGATCCATGAGTACCTGGACCAAGTTCCTTTCTACTTCTTGGTGGCTCCATAGCACTGGCCCTTGCCAAGTGAGGATTTGAACTTTTATCAATTTGGTTTTTTTAAAAAATTTATTTTTAGAGAGGGAAGGGAGGGGGAAAGAGAGAGAGAGAAACATCAATGTGTGGTTGCTGGGGGCCATGGCCTGCAACCCAGGCATATGCCCTGACTGGGAATCGAACCTGCGATGCTTTGGTTCGAGGATTTGAACTTTTAACTCTGTTTTGCTAGGGCTAATATCTATGTAATTGTTTGGTTCTCCCATTAGACTGATTTCAGTTTAGCTTTCTAATCTGTCCATTTCGCTCTTAATTTATGAGCTCCCATCATAGATATGACGTTTAGCTTCTCTTTGCTCATTCTTTTACTGGGAAACTCTTCTAGTGTAAAGCCTGTATTCTGGAGTTTTAAAAAATATATTTTATTGATTATGCTATTACAGTTGTCCCGTTTCCCCCCCTTTATTCTCCTCCGCCTTGCACACCCCCTCCCACCCGCATTCCCCCCCTTTAGTTCATGTCCATGGGTCATACATATTAGTTCTTTGGCTTCTATTTCCCCATACTATTCCTAACCTCCCCCTGTGTATTTTCTACCTACCTTTTATGCTACTTATTCTCTGTACCTTTTCCCCCCTCTTTCCTCCTCCTACTCCCGCTCTGATAACCCTCCATGTAATCTCCATTTCTGTGATTCTGTTCCTGTTCTAGTTGTTTGCTTAGTTTGTTTTGTTTTTGTTTTAGGTTCTGTTGTTAATAACCGTGAGTTTGTTGTCATTTTACTGCTCATCTTTTTTATCTTCTTTTTCTTGGATAAGTCCCTTTAACATTTCATATAATAAGGTCTGGGTTATGATGAACTCCTTTAACTTGACCTTATCTGGGAAGCACTTTATCTGCCCTTGTGTTCTAAATGATAGCTTTGCTGGATAGAGGAATCTTGGATGTAGGCCTTTGCCTTTCATGACTTTGAATGCTTCTCTCCAGCCCCTTCTTGCCTGCAAGGTTTCTTTTGAGAAATCAGCTGACAGTCTGATGGGAACTCCTTTGTAGGTTACTGTCTCCTTTTCTCTTGCTGCTTTTGAGATTCTTTCCTTATCTTTAATCTTTGGTAATGTAATTATGATGTGCCTTAGTGTGTTCCTCTTTGGGTCCAAGTTCTTTGGGACTCTCTGAGCTTCCTGGACTTCCTGAAAGTCTCTTTCCTTTGCCAGAATGGGGAAGTTCTCCATTATTTTTTCAAATACGTTTTCAAGCTCCTCCTCTTCTCCTTTTGGCATCCCTATGATTCAGATGTTGGAATGTTTACAGATATCCTGGAGGTTCCTAAGTCTCTCCTTATTTTTTTGAATTCTTGTTTCTTCATTCTGTTCTCGTTGAATATTTCTTCCTTCCTTCTGGTCCAAATCATTGATTTGAGTCCTGGTTACCCTCCTGTCATTGTTGGTTCCCTGTACATTTTCCTTTACTTCCCTTAGTATAGCCTTCATTTATTCCCTCTAATTTGTGACCACATTCAACTAATTCTGTGAGCATCCTGATTACCAATGTTTTGAACTGTGTATCTGATAGGTTGGCTATCTCTTCATTGCTTAGTTGTATTTTTTCTGGAGCTTTGATCTGTTCTTTCATTTGGGCCTTTTGTGTGTGTGTGTGTGTGTGTGTGTGTCTCCGTGTGCCTGATACGTAGTAAGGGGCGGAGCCTTAGGTGTTCCCCAGGGTGGGGCAACCCACGTCCCTGTGTTGTGACACTGTATGTGGGGGAGGGGCCTGAGGGTGAACAGTGCCTCTTGCTCTGCTCTCTAACGGACGGTTTTCAGTCACTTGCCCTGCTAAACAGAAGCAAAGTGGGCCCTCCTGGTGCTGATTACCAGGTAGGAGAGCTTGAGTATTTTCTAGGACCCTGTGGGTCCCTCCAGTGAATTCTCCTGTGAGGCTGGGAGTTTCTCTCACTGCCACTTCAACCCCTACAGGTTTTCAATTAGAGGTTTGAGGCTTTATTTTCCCACTGGAACCCTGCATTGCATGGTCTGTCTTGCTCCCCCGTTGTTCCTCCTGGTTTATCTACTTGCGAATGTGGGACCAGCCAGTCTGCCAGCCACCATCTTGCCACAAGTCCTCTCTGCCTGGCTGCCCAACTCCGCCCCTCCTACTGGTCTGGATGAATGTTTCTTCTTTAACTCCTTGGTTGTCAGACTTCCATACAGCTCGATTTTTGTCAGTTCTGGTTGTTTTTTTGTTTTCAAATTGTCGTCCTCCTTCTTTTGGTTGTGTGAGGAGGCATAGTGTGTCTACCCACGCCTCCATCTTTAAAGCCTGTATGCTGTTGCGAAGGAGAGCTGGTGTTGAAGCAACAGAGCTGGTGGCACAGTGGTCACTGTCCTACATTAGGAGCAGGTGGTGTCACTAAGCTCCATGTGTTTGAAAACCTTTCTGACTAGTACCTGCCCTGTGAAAGGAAGGAGAGCTCAAGCTGTACTCCTTGTTTTCAAGTCGATCTACTGACCCCGGGAAGATCCCCAGGGGCTAGCTTGGACTAACCCCTGCCTTTCTTTTCATGGTGGATTTTCAAATGTAGGGAATTTTTCTCATTCATTTCTGCATTTGTGTTTGAAGTAGCTGCTGTAAGAGCGGAAAAAGGTACATTACACTGAACATGTCATTTCTTTTTAGAAGCAATGATACAGATTCTTAAAGGATAACAAATTTTGGTCCAAAAGCCATTATTGAGCTTTCATTAGTATATGACTTTGTAGTAGATTAGTGTTTTTTAACTAAAGTAAAACCCCCCAAAATTAAATAAGACTTACCCTTATCCTATTCATACCCAAACTTTTATACTTAACAACTAAACACAACCCCCCATCTGTTCAAAAGAAAGTATTTGAATAATTGAATGATACTCCAGATAAGTTGCCTTTTGTGTTTTTCACATTTTTAACAGGACTCAAAACCTAGCACAAGATAAACAAATTATATCCTGCAGTTCATTCGGTGTAATGAATGTTTCAAATGAAAAGATGCACCTGAAGTTAGGCATTCTTAAATGGTAATATTCATTATAAGAATTTTATATTTGACCTGACACTTCCTTCCAGAAGAACTGAAGATACTTAAAGAAATTTTTAACAAGAACATATCATTCTTTTCTTAGGAAAAAACTCATTAAGGTTACATTTACATATAATTTGTCTCAGTGATGACCTTATTTTTATGTATTTATTTAAATAAATCCTCAGGCAATCATAAAATTTCACACAATTTTGGGGTTCCATTCATCTTCACATTTTATATCTTCCATTGTCTGTTGCTGAATGACTCAGTCTTCTGACAGAGATCAGAAAAATCGCCAATTCTAATGCCAGATGGCAATACAGGAATTCATCTTAGATCCCCGTGCTGATGGTGTGCTCTATGTTTTGTTCAAAATCTCTTTGGCCACCACCTATTGACATGAAGAAGGCTGTTTTAGACTAATAATCGCATTGCTTCACTGGCGAATCTGGAAATCTGTCTTCTGTACAAACTTACATTTTATATTTTTATCCTGCCCACCCCCTTTCTTGCTCTTCTATCCATATAGACATAGGGTCCTTAATTTTGTATACATATGTATATATTTATTGTACTATACATAAATACATATATAATTTATTAAAAAGTGTGCTTGAAAATGTCTGTTTTCTCACAGTTGTGAAGTCAAGATAGTATCTTTGGATGATGTCTGACCCCTTGGAAAAAGAATCTTTCTAGAACAGCTGTTGATGTGGACAACTAGAACCTTACGTAGTGGTTTGCTTTTTAGTGGAGATGAGTATGGTACATTACTTTAACTTTTTTCTTTTGCATTTGGGGAGACAGGACAGGGTTTCAAGATACCATAAATCTTTATATAACTCAGGAAACACACTGCCTTCTTTTGCAAAGATTTTCTGTAAAAGTCACAAAAGGCCAAAGTGCACTTTTATAAAAACTTCATTTTGTAGAACAGATTCAGACTTACAGGAAAATTGTGAAGCCAGTATAGAGAGGTCCTGCCTGGTCCCATTATCAACATCTTACATTAGTGCAGTTCATTTATATCGATTAATAATGGACGGGTCAGGTGTGCTGAGTTTCCATCTGAAGTCCCTTCTCTTTTCCATTCTAGGATGCCGCACTGTATGGAACTGTCGTGTTTCCTTTGGCTCTTCGGGGCTGTGACAATTCCTCAGACTTTCCTGGTTTTCAATGACCTTGGCGTTTTGGAGGAGCACTAGTCGGGTAGTTTTGTAAAACATCCCTCAATTGGGATCTGTCTGATGTTTTTCTCATTATTTGGCTGGGATTATGAGTTTTAGGGAGGAAGACCACAGAGGTAAAGTACCATTTCCATCACTATATCAAGGGTCGATGTTGAACTTGATCACCTGGCTGAAATAGTGTTTGTCAGCCTTTTCCACTGTAAAGTTACTCTTTCCCCCTCTGTCCATATTATACTCTTCGGAAGGAAGTCACTATATTTAGCCCGGTTAAGAGTGTGTGAGCATGTGGTAGAGTTATGCTCCACCTCCTTGAAGGTGAAGTATAACATAAATTATTTGGAATTCTTCTGCATGGGAGATTTGTAAAATTAACTTTTATAATATCAAAATAAACTAGCTTAATTACATTAAATTATTTTCTTATTTTTCTAACACTCTAATTTAGGTGTAAACACACCTCTTAGGCTTTTTTTTTTTAACTGATTATCTGTTACTACATGCTCACTGCAGAAAACTTAGAAAACACAGACAAGTGTAAAGCGATGGCAACATGAACTACCCATAATTCCACCTGTGATAAGCATCCATTTCTAGCATTCCATCATATTTCCTTCTAGTCTCTTCAGCATAAATTATTTTTAAACAGTACATACTTTAAATTGTTTCATATGAAAGAAAAATATTTTATATTTTCAATATGACAAAGATAGTGGATTCACAGAAAAACAGAAGATCTTGCTGGTGTTTCGAATAGATATAGTTTCTGAAAACAGTTTAGATTCCTTCCATTTATGACTTGCTCAAATGTTTACGGATATGGCATTCACTGTCAGGCCTCCTATTTCTTCTAGTATGCTAACTTGTTCTTTATTTTACTGTTACATGACACGCATTTTAAATGCAATAAGTACAGTGTGAAGAAACTTAGGTGGCTAGATAAAAACTCTGACAATGACCTAGGCTGCAGACCTCAAGTCTCCTGTTGCATGGCATGTTTGGACCGAGGACAACACTATTTTTCTTTTTGAGAGATTTTATGAATTTTATAAAGGTGATATATGCTTCTTACAAAAAAATCTAGCAGTGCAAAACATTACAAAGTAAATCCAAAAATTCTGTGACCTAGAAATAACCATCAACATCATTCTATAAAATCTCTGTGTGTACACACACATACATAGGCAAGGACAGTGATAAAAAGGGTCACATAATATAAACCATACCACACACTGTTACTTAAATTTAACAGAAGAAACTGAAGCTTAAGCAAAATGAAGAAATTACTAAACTTTAGTTGAATGTTCTTTTGCAAGATAGTTTCTACAAATCTGTTTAAAGATTATGAAAAGCATTAAGAGGTTGTAAGTCTACACGGTTTCTATAAATCTGTTTACAGATGATCAAAAGCATTAAGAGATTATAAGTCAACATAGTTAACTCCTAAAAAGTTAATCACATGGAACTATGTGATTGTAGGCCACAGTTTTATCTTCTATAAAAAGTGGGTTAAGAGTATCTTCCTCATGTGATTGTTGATAGGAATCGGTGAGACAGCACAATGAAAAGCCTGATATATAGTAAGTGCTCAATAAACATAAGCTTTATTATTATAGAAGAACAGTGAGCATTAGAACCAATGTATAATACTGAAAACTGTAGGTCTCAAGATAATCTTTCATCTCATAATAATTCCCCTGTTAGATCTGCATATTTTTAAAGGCTGGGGACTGAGGGCTTAATCACTGGGCATGTGGATGATGGAGTACTAGATACGGGAACGGCTCTTATCTGAGACTGTCACCTGTGTTTATAAGAATGGACAGAACACAAAATTCTAGCCTCTTTACAATCTTAGCCATACATATATATACACACTACTGTAACAGTAATATTCACTATTATGCATGTCATTTACATGGACATACACAATGAACTTTGTACTTAAAAATTCTCTTTAAAAGTAAGCTAATACAGTATGTGTTTCTAAATACTCAGTATAAAAATTCACATTGACTTTTAAGTTTTAATATAGGGTGGGGCAAAATTAGTTTATTCCTGTATTATTATGTATTATTTGATTATTTTCCATACAATTGTAAACCTAATTTTGCCCCACCCTGTATATTATGAATTCCATGTTTTTGGCATCCTAAGTTTAAAGTAGTCCAATGTTTTCAGTTTACTTATTAATATGCAAATTTAGAAAACTTTTTAATAAGCTCTGACCAGTGTGGCTCAGTTGGTTGGGCATCATACAGCAAAGCAAACGGTCACTGGTTGGATTCCAGGTCAGGACACATGTCTGGGTTGCGGGGCCAGGTCTGCAGCCGGGGGTGTGCAGGAGGCAACCATCAATGTTTCTCTCAAACACCAGTGTTTCTCTCCCTCTCTTTCTCCCTACCTACCCCTCTAAAAATAAATAAGTAAAATCTTCAAAAAAAAAACCCATTGTCAAACAGTAGGAAATTACAAATTGTCTAACACAGATCTGAACACAAAATGTAGGAATCACATACTGTATTTAGCTCCATCTCCCTTCCAGGGTTGTTCACAGTACACACAGGCAGCAAATCAATAAATGTTGGGTGGATGATGACATGACCTCAATTTGTAGAGTTCCTACCTCAACAGTGTTCTAACAGTATGAATAAGTAAATTTCTTTACAGTGATCTCAAAGCGATGGTGTAAATTCTTTAGGTGTATTGAAGTGTTGTATCAAGTATTGCTTTTAATAAGTAAACCGCTGGCTAAAGTTTGGAACTCTTTTTCCACACAATGCCTTTTTTTTTTTTTTTTGGTAAGGGTATTTTTTTGGGGGGGAGGGGGGTAACAGGATTTGACCTGTAACTATTATTGAGAATTTTCTTAGCGGAGTTCAAAGCATTTTACAGGGATCATCTCATTTATCCTTCGAAAGTAAGGCAGAGGCATTATCTCCACTACAGACTGAGAACACTAAAAAGCCAAGGTAGGTGGGGCTTTTTGTTGTTGTTTTGCTAAGATCAAAAAGTAATTCTAGGGCAAAGCCAGATTCCGGTCTGACCTTGTTACATGATGCTTCTGCAACACCATAGTGCAATGTAGTTGCTTCCTAGGTCTCTCTTTGGCTATGCTAAAGTGTTGAATAATTTCCAGAATTGATTTTTTGTTCATTGTTGCTACTTAAAAATGAGTCTTAAGAGGTAAATACAAAATAAAACCCTCGAATCCTTCCTATCAGAATTTGGGGTATAGAATACACAGGCAGGAATAGGTATTTTCTTGCCTTCCCTCCAAATCTCACTGTCTAGCTTAGTGCTGTCCAATGGAAAAATAATACGGGTCACAAATGTAAGTCACATGTATAATATTAAATTTCCTTAGTCCATTGTATCAAAAATCTTATCACTTCAACATGCAATTAATACATTATCGAGATAGTTCACATTCTTTTTCTTGTTTAAGGTTTCAAAATCTGGTGTGTATTTCACGTTTATGGTCTACTCATTTTGGATTAGCTACATTTCAAATGTCCAGTAGCCACGTGTGACTGGGGGGTAGGTGGGTCGGCCATGCCAGCATGTCTGGACTTCAGAAGGTTTCACTTAGCTCTCCCTTCAGACTGGTGCCCTTGTGAATGGAATGAGTGATGTGGGGAAGGGCTTGTGGGTGGTGACTAATAACAAGCCCTAGTTTCGCCATTTACTGATGCATTGGGGAGTTAGGGATTCAGGATCTAGAGGACTGCAAACCTTCCCAAATACCAGCTCACTGCCAGAACGATGGTTCATACCCTGAAAGGGGGTGCAGTTTGTGGGGTGCTGGTATGTGGCTTGTGGAAAGGAGGCATCACCCAAAGAGGAGAGCGCTCAAGCCATCCAAGTGGGTGCTTCTTGAGGGCAAGGGCTCCAACTAGCCGCTTCTTGAAGGCGGAAGCTCCTTTTGCGTGCGGCCTGTGGCCAGATTCTCAGTGGGCCTCACGTGCTAGACGAATGAATGCATGCGCTTGCACCAAACGCTGCAGGAGGTCCAGGGACTAGGGACCCAGGTCCATTCTCCCGCCAGAACCCCGAAGCCGCTCCGCAGCCGTGGATGTAAGGGGCGGGCCCAGGTCTCGGCCCGCTCCGCCCCATGTGACCCGGTCCGACATGGTGTCGCCTCCTCTTGGGGCGACGGCGGCCGCTCCGGTTCGCCTGCCTGTCGGGCCGGCCCCGCGGCCTCTCATGAGCAGCCAGGGCCGCTTGGGACCCCCCGGGAACGGCGGGCCGGGCGAGGGCGAGAGCGGGGAGGCGAGGAAACTGCAGGAAGGGAGGGTCGCGAGGAGGAAGCGAAGGAAGGGGAAGGGAAAAGCAGGCGCGAGGCAAGGCGGAAGAGGAAGCGGGGCGGAAGGGAAGCCGGAGCCGCAAACGGCGAAGGAGGCAGCAGGGCTGGGAGCCGAGGCGGGAGCGAGGGCAGGCCCGGGGGAGGAAGGAGAGGGAGGCGGAAGCGTGGAGGAAGGGGCGAGAAGGGTCGTCAGGGGAGATGAGGGGAGCGCAGAGGCAGGGAAGGAGGCCAAAGGAGGAAACGATGGCAACGAGGAATGGAGGGTTAGGACTGGGCGGCAGGAGGATGCCAGGCCAGGCAGAGCACAGGAAGGAGAGGGTGAGGCTTGGGGCCGCTTCGCGGGGGCCGGGGCGGCCGTGGCGCCCGTGGCGGCGGAGGCCGAGGAGGAGGCTGCGGCTCGGGAGCCGGCGGGCCGCCCCGCCGCGGGGTCCGCGCTCTGGCGCCTGCCAGAGGAGCTGCTGCTGCTCATCTGCTCCTACCTGGACATGCGGGCCCTCGGCCGCCTGGCTCAGGTGTGCCGCTGGCTGCGGCGCTTCACCAGCTGCGACCTGCTCTGGCGCCGGATAGCGCGGGCCTCGCTCAACTCCGGCTTCACGCGGCTCGGCACCGACCTGTAAGCGCCCGCTCGCCCGCCCGCTCCCCGCCCCGGGCCGGCCCGCGTCCCGGGAAAGGGCGGGGCGCCGCGGCCTGGTCAGCCTGGGGCCGTGTCGCACCCCTAACTCCGTGGCCCCGGCCCGGCCTCCGCCGAGACCCCTACCCGAGCACCCTCCTCTTCTCAGAGGTCCCCATCCGAGGAAGCCTCCCAAGAGCATCCCTCAGTCTGCACTCTCCCCTTGGGCGGCTCCTCACAATTAGCCATCTTAAGCACTCCTTTCAGCTTTTAATTGTGTCTTTTCACAGACCTTGACTCGCCGAGCTCCTCAGTCCCAGAGAGCCGGGCGGGTCTGTGGCTTTGGGGGCCTCTTCTGGTCCGGATCTAGGACTCAGGTTCACGGTGTTGTCTATTTGAACGTTTTGTGGACCTTCATGCGTTCACCCTCTTCTAACGGTTGTTAGGCTTCAGATCAAGTGACATGTGGAGAAAAGGGCTCAGACCCGAAAAGGAGGCCCTTGGTCCAAGCGTCAGCTCTGGTTTATGACTTGATACGGGCTGAACAACACACAGAAGGGTGCCTGCTTATGGCAGGGGTTTGGGTTAGGTTTACGCTGTATGGAAGGGAATGGTATTGCAATTTGGCTTGTTCTTAGCAACTTTTTGAATCACTTAAAGCTATTAAATAAAAGGGAAAAAGATGTATGGAATTGGAGGAGAAAAACCTTTCAGATTGCCCTCAACTCCATCCAGTTTGAGTTAAAAAAAAAAAAGTAGTTCCAATATAGTGTAACAACATTAAAGAAAGTCGTTTGAAAACATAAAGAGATATAATGCCACCACCTCTAGACACTAATTGATTTAAAAAATTACTTTTCAGTTTCACGCTTCTGGTTGCTATCTTAACTGATCCTAACAGAACAGGTACAGAATTAATGTTTGTGGGCTGTACCATAATGAGATTAAATGTTTATGTTATATCCAGCTTTTTGCTATTACAGATAACAAAGAAATGAGTAATTTAATCATTTTTGGTAGCAGCTTTATTGAAACGTAAGTCACATAGCATCTAATACATATATCTCTTTTTGGATTAGTTACTTAGGATAAATTCCCAAGATTGGCATTATTGGGTCAAAGGTTATGGTTTGTAAAGGTATAGCAAGTCACTGTGGCACCAGCAATGAATGTGAAAAATTTTTAAATCTTTGCTACATTGGGGCATATAATGCTATCTCAAAATTTTGGTATTTTGCATTTCGTTTTACCACTGATCAGGGTAAATATTTTCCCATATGTGTGTTTCACCTGTGAGATTGTCTGTTCTTAGTCTTTGCCCGTTTATTATTGCCATCTTGATGTTTTCCTTGTAAATTTGGAATCCTTGAGGGTTATAGGTATTAGGCTATAATTTGTCATGTTTGATGCAAGTATTTTTTCTCAGTTCTTTTTACTTTACTGTTTTTAGCCTATAGAAGTTTTACACTTACATACAGGGTGAGCAAAAGTAGGTTTACAGTTGTATGGAACAATGATATGATAATTAAATAATAATACAAGAATAAACTCTCTGTGTTGCCTACTCACTGTCTATAACTGTAAACCTACTTTTGCCTACCCCTGTATATCAGAGTCTGTCAGTCTTTTGTGGTTTATTTTTTCCCCTAAATGTGAGAAATTTATAACTCCTCCATAGGCCTGAAAAATCTTCTCTTTGAATAGCTGTTTGTTTTCTTATTATTTGATTTTTTTAGAATAGTTAACACTTTAATCGCTATCACTTATCTGTGGAAAGGGTGAGCTCAACTCTTATTTTCTAAGTGGCTACCTGGTTATCACTATACATTTTGTTAAATAACTGTTGCCTTTCCCTTGTTTTAGAAAGCTTATTTATTTTAAATGCTGTTGTTTTTTAATAGGCTCTAATATCTGTTAGGGTTAGGTGATCCTTGTTGGATGTGTGTGTGTGTGTGTGTGTGTGTGTGAGAGAGAGAGAGAGAGAGAGAGATGTTTCTACTTCCACTCAACCACCCAAACAAGGGAAATTCTGTGCCTTTTCAAAAGTTTTTGTGGTTTTCATTATAAAGTTCCCACACACCTGTTGTTTTACTTATTCTTAAATATATTATGCATTTTGTTTTTATTATGAATGTAATCCTTTTTTAGTATGTTTTCCAGTTGGTTATTATTGGTGTACAATATTTTTTGTAAATTTTGAACCTGATCATTTTGTTTAATTTTGATTGATTCTAGTACAATTTTGTTGTCAGTGACAATGATTCTCTGGGATTTGGGGCGGATACGGTCTTGTTACCTTTATTTCTTAGAAGGAAAACTTTCAGAGAACATACCAGTTGACTTACAAGAGAAGTTGGCTAAAATGACTGGAATCCAATCCAGCCAACACATAGTTTGGCTCTCTCTCTCCTTATAGAGGTTGAATGGATGAGTGAAAGAATTGGTGTTTATTTTTCTTTTCTTTTTAAGTGCTCTAAAAGAGAGCTAATGGGAATGAGTGTGTGTTCTATAGGCAGTAATAATAGTAAATAATAATAATAGTAAATAATAGTAAATAATAATAATAGTAAAATAAAAATGAGTTTATGTGTACAGTATACTCATTTATAGTGCTTTGAGACTGCAAAGTGACATGGCTTTGTTATTTATTTGCCATGTGTGTTTTGATTTTTTTGCCTGTGTCCTAGGATGAGGTATGTCCAAACTCTAGGGACGTTGTTTTATCACAGCACTTGATAAAGAGCAAGGTCACTGTTTGTGTTTTCTGAGTTGAGGGGAGAAGTTATGTGGGTTAGAGCAGATGGAGACGTGTTTACTAGTGTGGTCTCTTTCTGGACAGCTGCAGAGACGTGATAAGCCACCAAGAGAGGTGGCTGTCAACCCTGGAGGGAGATGGCATGCACCCCATTCCTCTTACAGCATGAGGGTGCTAGGGCCCAAACTTCAGTGAGCGTATGGCTGCTCGGGCAGTTTCAGGGCTGCAGTTCATGCTTTGGGCTAATTAATTGCAAACTGGACAGTGGGATATGTTTTTGTAAGTATGACACAAAACTCCATTTTATCAGAGGCCACACATCTTCACTGTACCAGAGTTATATCCCCTATAAAGAATGGGAATAACATGTCTCGTAAAATGAGCCTTACATGTGTAAGTGCTAGCAGAGTGTCCAACACAGAGTAGGGACTCAGTAAATTGTAAAATGGAATTTCTTAATTGCTTGGCTTCTCCTGTAGTCGGTCTACATATAGCAAAGGTGGAGGTGGTGACTTGGAGATGCTGCCTAAAGATAGCAGGTGAGGGAAAACACACACCCTGCTTGGTTTCTCTCACCTGCCCGAATGTTTTCGGAAACTTGACAGCAGAACCTGTGAGCTTAGGGTCTGCACTCCCTGCCGGAGAGCCTCTTGATTCTCAGAAACACAAACTGCTACGGTTTACTGACCTTCCGGCCCAGGGCAAGTCCCATTCAGTTTGGCTGTTCCTAACTGATCATAGCTTTGTTGAGTAAGATGAACTGCTTTGGTTCCTTGTGATTTGTTAATGGTCTTATACTTGTGCTTGAAGGCATTTTGGCCACTTTAAAACCACAAACAAATAATTTGCTTCCCTTTAGGCCTCTTGCTTGAACACTGAACGCTGGTAGATATCCTAAGGTTTTTTTTTTTTTTTTTTTTAAGCAGACACAGAGACAGTTTGAGGCAGTCATCTGGTTTGAAATCAGCTTTGTTTGAAGGTTTTATAAAGCCTGGGAGAGTGGAAATATCTGTAATATAAAAATCAAGGAAATGTTTCATATAGCGATCTTTTATGTTTCCCCTAGAGTGTCGGGAAAACTAACCTACTTCAGTCTTCAAAGGCAAAACAGTGAAATTTGACTCTGGCAGTTTATAATGGAGGCTACACGCAGGTAGTTGGTATGATAGGTGGAAGAGCGGAGGTGCGATCTGCAAATATCCTGATGCTGAAAATTAACAGGAGCAGAGAATGGAAAGAGAGAAGTATATCTGTGTTTTTAAAAAATACTTCTGCCAGTCTTATGTTAGAGGAAGCTTATTTAATCTTCTTCCTTCCAAATTAAGTCTTACATGTTTTCAAACTTGAATTTTAGTTTAAATATCCTTTGAGCAGTACCCGGTGCCCTGGCGTTTGCCTGTGGTAGATTCGCGTAGAACTCACAATAGGTGTTCAGGGAGTGAGGCGCTGAGGTGTTTGCCCTGGCATGCACATTCATTCCTCAGACAGGGTCTTGTGGGCTGGGAGCACTTTGAGGCTGGGGAGCTGGGGTATCTATTTCAGTGATGATTAACATCCAGAGTGGTGAGATGGACACAGATAAGCAGAGTGTGTTTGTTTGTTTTAAAATGATTGCACCTAAGAGCATTTTTTTGGCCCAGAAAGCATAAAGTTTCCTTTCCTTGCCCTGGACAGGGCACTGCTGACTGGTTACGTTTAAGGTCTAAACAGTGGTTTTCAGGAAACAGTGATCAGCTTAAAGTCGCTTTGGCTTTCCCCTTCACCTTCCTGCCTTACCTAGGGAGCAGAGTCGCTCACTTGTTCCCCTGTTCATTGCAGGGGTTCATGTATGGATCTTTTTTATCTTCAGTCTTTTCGGAAAGGCTTTCTTTTTAATGGTTCTGTGAGTTAATCAAAGTTGAGTTCAGTTTACATGCTTAAAATAAATAAAACAATAGACCTGTGGAAGCAGGAAATGGTCTAGTGCAGTCAGTACCTCCAAATGCAAACTGGGAGGATGGAAGAGGGCTTTTCCTCCAGGGCCACGAGACTAGAGAAGCTGCTTGTATACTTCCCATCCTGTGCCATGTGAAGAGTAGGACGTGCGTTCGCTAGCTTTCGAGGCAGAAACGTGGAGAAACCCGAAGTCTTCACAGTCTGGAAGATGAGCAGTTCCTACCAGGCTGAGATCTCTGGCCCTGTTTCAGAACACCATACTTTCCATTTTCTGTGTCTGATGCCTTCACCTGAGGTAGAAATTGTGTTTGAGCCAGTGGAATCAAACTGATCATGAGGTTACTGAGAAAACATACAGGTTAAAATAAACTAAAACTGTTTTTGAGTGTTTGACAAGGAAAAGAATTACCTCTGTATGACAACTTAACCTTAACTCTGGGTCGACTCTGGCATTGGATTAGTTTTTGGTCCAGACTTACAACCATGGGGCAGGGAGAAGTTCAGGTAGACCCTTCCTGAAGCCAGGCTCCAGAAAATTTTGAAAATTTAAGATGAGCTACACTGTTTGAAAAGATAAGAAAGTTGAGTTTTGAATTTTCAGTGAAAATTGGCATATCCCCCACTTTGATTCTTAGAAACCGATTTTTGGTAAGCCCCAGAATTCACCTCATGTGTGTCGACCAAATTCAAAGATTTGGTTTATTCTCCCTACTGAGCAGTCTTGCTCGGGAATGACTAGGATTCAGGTGGAACTTCGGTTGTAATTCACAGAAGCTAGATGGTTGGGCTACTTAGGAATCTGTCTCTGAACCCTGAATCATGTATATGCTTGAACTGCCCCTGAAACTTCCTGTGAGACTGTCTGGAGAAGAATTCATCTCTTGTTTGTCTCAGCTTTGAGCCCGTTCTTCGTCATATCCAGACTGTCCACACGGCCCTCCCTGGAGGTCTGGGCCACCCAATGGGCCCCCGGGCCTGCCCCTCTTCAGCCCACAATTAATCGCCAGTACATTCTTTCTTCTTCTCCTTCTTTTTTGGTATTTGACATGAGCTCAAATTGCTGAGAAAGGTGACAACTGTGAAATGAAGACAGGGCTTGGAGACACCTTAAAAAATACATGCGAAGGCCACTAAATGACAAGAGCAGACTGCCAGCCTCTTTCAAAACATCACCACGTCTGTTGACTTTCCATTCCTTGTCCGCAGCACAAAATTGGAGGTCAAAGAATCATAGGAGTTAGAGATGGAAAAGACATTTGGGGTCAACCAGTTCAGCCCTCCGCCTTCCCCTGCCCCTGATTCCAAATCATTCCTTACATTATATTTTCTCCCCCAGCTCTTGTACAGTTTTCACGGTCTTTACTCAACCCCGGCTGTCACCTTTGGGGAACGATGCTGGAGGCTCTGTCCGGTTTCTCCTCAGCAAAGAGAGATATTGCTTCTGCCCCCGGTTGACATTTGTGAACTTCTTTGTTGGTGGTCTCAGCTGAGAGGCTGAAGGCTGGCTGGAAGTCTCTCTGCTGCCTGGTGATGGGGCTTTTCTGGACGGGGAAGCGCATTTGGTGTGTGATGGTGTTGGGAACGGGGCAAAGGGCTGGGGTGCAGTGTAGCCATTGCTGACTTTGTTCCTAGACTTTTGTTTTTCAAGGCTCTTGACCTGAAAAGAGATGTGTGTGTGTGTGTGTGTGTGTGTGTGTGTGTGTGTGTGTATCTACAGGAGGTATTGGGGAGGTAGATGGAGGTAAGGAAATTACACTGAATAGGAGTTTGATAAGAACCCTACCTTGCAAATAAGTAGGTTAAACAAACAAACAAACATACAAACACTAGTTTGGTGAAGTAGTAGAGGATTGTTTCAAGAAAACATGTTAGAGAAGAGAGTGGCGGCTTACTGTATAGAAGTTTCAGCTTATAGTCAAGTTGAGAGGAACAGATGGGCTGGGGGTGAGGGTTTTGGACTAGGGTACAGTGCTGCTTTGGGGGGTCTCCCCTTGGTTTAAGTAGTAGAGAAAGAGGTCCTATGTTTACTGGCTACACGGTTTGGCAGGGACAATGGTCATTTTTAGAGCCAGCTTTGGAAGGTTACCCCCGCTCCCCGTCTTGTTCAGCAGCTGTTGGGAGCAGTCCGAAGGGGGTATTATATTTCTTCTGGTAACTCTGCCAAGAATGAGAGGAAATCCACAATCTGTGGGCTTTTGGGGGAGGGGGAGTAGGGATGGTGGGGTGGCAGGTGATGGGACAGGGAAATTAAATTGTTTTATAGTAAATACGTTGAGATACTTTTCCTGGAAAGTGGTTTCCCTGAAAGGAATGAGGTTTCTCCTGCTGACTAGATCTGTAATGGGCTCTTCCAGGACTTCATTTTCTTTCTTCCCTGTAGCTTCTATGTTTCTTTGAATTCTTCTTTCGAAAGCCCACATTGAAAAGGTGAGTCAAGATTTACGTATAGGTGGTGCATGTGCTTACGCGGCCTTCCTCTAGGAGTGAGTTACTAACAGAGAACCTCTCATTCATCACTTGTCTTGGCTGCAGTTTGGCTGCATCATAATGCCTAGGAACTGGAGATGTGAAACTTTCTGGGTGGCACCTGGTTCCTGTTCTCGCCATCCCTTCCAGGCTGGAAGGGCACCAGGGATTTTGAAACTTGGCCACCAGGGCTGAGAATCTGCTTTGGTGATGAATATGGAATACAGTTACAAGATTAAAAACTATGAAATAACCCTGAGGAGCGGAGTAGTGTATTCCTCACATTTCGGATGGGGAGCCCAGGGGGAAGTCATTTTGAAGGGCAGAACAAAGTCCACTTCTGAGTCTGTTAGATGCCAGTTCATGCCTCGGTTAGAAGATGGCCTGTTCTCAAAACATAGTAGCATCTTTCTTGCTACTGTCTGTTCTCAGGAACAGTCTGGATCAGTCTTGTACTAGATCAGTCTTGTACTGTGTGGTTTTTAAAAAACTGATTCTGTGACCCAGCGAGTGTGGGAAATGCTGCGCTGCACACCCCTCTCTTGGGGACTCACTGTGCCCGTTGGTAAACTAAAGGTACTGAGACGTCCTGTGATCAAGTGACCCACTTAATCTTGTTGCATCCAGCACTGCACAGCATGTTTTGATGATAAAATTCTTTGTTTCACTGCTTAACATTTCTTGACATCTTGCAGAACGTGCACACTGGTCAAGTGTCCTGCAAATACAGAGCTTGGCCAACAGCAGGAGGGCATGAATGTGAACGTGAACGTGACTGTAAACCCTAAGCTCACTTCAGGAACCAGGTTGTGCCCAGTTCTTCTAAAACCGCTTTGGGCAGCTTTGGTGTACGGGTGCTACATTAAGATACTTCACCTGCTCAGATTCCTTCCCTGGAGCTTCTCTAGCATAAGAATTTGGAAGCCTTGGTCGAATTCCTGACGCTGGACTGGATTATACATTTTTAGGAAGGGTCTTTGGAGCTTGAAGGTAGCGTGCCCAGGCTCCTGCAAACCTACAGACATTGTTGGAAGTGTGGCTTGCTACAGGGAGAACTGTACTTGGAGCGCTCGTTTAAGCAGTGTCTATCAGAATACCTGTGCTCCTAGGACTGTGGTTCCCACCTTTTGTGTCTAAGGCGTACTTCTGGGTGATGTTAGAATTTTTTGATAGTACGTTAAAGGATTAAAAGCTGAATATCTTTTTTCTTTTTAAGAGCAAGTTTCAGAAAGTTGAAAAGCTTGTACTTGTTTACCATATAGTGTGTTCCTGTTTGAGCAGAACTATTACTGCTCTGACCTTGTTCTCTTACAACCTGCTTCGAGATAAAGTTTGTATCTACTCCTCTGAACACCCAGTCTTCCTCTTATTTTGCAGCAACTGTGTCATGAGTCACACTGAGGCTCAGCGGTGTGCCTAACAGAAAGCTTTATAAAGGTGCAGCTCTTTAGTTGAATAGAAATAAATGCTGCACGTCGTTTAAAATGTGATGGCATACTTATTCAGGGTTCCTGTTATACCACTGGTTGAGATTCACTTTTAGAAGTGCTAAGAGGTTGAAGACTTGCCCCTGTGGAATTTAAGTCTGTTTTGGACAAACAAGACATACAGCTATGAAAAGCTAACAAGCCTAGCTTTACGATAGGTTCCATCTTTGGGTTTGCAAGAGAAGGCAAGGACTGTTTGGAGGAATCAGGAAAGTAGAGGTTTAAGCTGGATCTTGAAGAATGGGTGAGTTTGACTAGTGTCCAGGAGAGGGAAGGAGGCATTTGTCTAGGACAGTGGTAGGTTGGTGCTGGCATTGTAGGAGAAGGTGTGGGTATAGTTATGAATGTAGAAGAAATGGGTTTGGCTGGAGCTCAACTGCACAGTGCAGAGCCATGGGAGGTGAGGCTGAATGAATAAGGGGAGCTGTCATTTGGGGCCTTTCGAAGGAGGTGCGGGTCTGCTCCACACTCCCCTTGTGCATGGTTCTGTCTTCATGCTGATGTGTTCCCTACAGTCTCACTCCCCCTGCATGTTGGTGTTATTCCTGTTTCCTAGCTGAAAGGGTAAGCAATTTAACACAGTATAATGATTTTTCTTTTCTTTCTTTCTTTTTTTTTTTTTTTTGAACCTTAATCATGGATCTCTGCTGCTGAGGGCCATTGGAGGATTTAGTCTAATGCCAAGTGTGAATAAGGAGATAAGTTTCTTGTCTTAGGCTATTTAAATGCTTGTTCCTAAAGCCAAATTCTTAGTTTTAGTAGAAGAACCAGTGGGTACAGGCAGTCTTCAGGGAATCTGCTTTCTGGAGAGCAAGCAGATCAAAGAAATCAAGAGACAGTATTAATTTAAAATTCCAGGCCCCCAAACATCCTTTTGCATAGCTCTGTTCCCCCTCTTCAGCCCAGTGCCCCTGATTGTCACTTGTGGACAGACGCCCTCCTTTTCTGAATTTCCAAGTCTGCAGGAATTTATGCTTACAGTGATCACACCAATCACTCAGGTAGGCAGCTTGTGTGGCATCGAGGGGAACCAAACTACAAGGTGAAGCAGGGAGGGACATTGATTTTTGATCCAGGAGCTTTCTGATCTTAGGGACTGTGCAGGTTTAAGACCTCTATGATCTATCCACACCTCCCTTCCCTCACCCCCCAGCCATTTTTCTTCTGACTAGGTTTATTTATTTGCTTTTGGTTTGGGGTGCAGTGAGGAGAGGTGAAATGAAAGGGGAATCTAGATAACTGCCTAGATTAATTTCTATCTCTCTGGACTGACTTGTTGCCAAGGTTTTAAGGGGCCCGATAGCTTACTGTGGGTGCGTGTTGTACTGTTTTTGTTTAAAATAGGTCATGTGCCCAGGAATGCAGTCGAACTGTAATGGGGACTAAGTGCTGGAAAGCTGAGCAGGTGGGGGCCCAAGTGGAAAAATGAGCCTGAGGCAAGAGAAGGCGGGCTGGGAAAATGGAAGTTCCAGTGGGCCCACAGGCCAGGTTAGGGATCCCTCCGTGCCTTAACAGCCGTGCAAGAGGTTTATTTTCAGGACACCAGTTGGTTTTGGAGGGAGGATCCCCACTTTGCACCAGTCACCGTGGTGGAGAAACAGCCAACCAGAGAGCACTTCAAGGGTGGGAACAAGGGTCCTTATTGAATTCCCACTTCTGCCGCCTTGTTTTACTGACCCCCGTTGACTGGGCCGTGACAGGTCCCCACAGGGAAGGAGGGATGCCTACTTTCAGAGAAGGAAGGGTTTTTTTTTTTTTTTTGGAAGGTTTTTTTTTTTTTATTCCTTCTGATTTTTCAGGTCCTGAAGCCAATAAGGATATGTTTATGATTTGTCCACCAGCTAGGAAACCGCCAGAGAGGACTGAACCAACAAAAGGGATGAAAAAACCTAGTTGTTGCTTTAACAAAGTGGTGCTCTCCTCAAGCGAGAGCCAAGTGGAACGGCTTTAAAGAGCTGGAATTTGACGTGAAGGACCAGGGCCGTGTCTTGATCATGGTGTGCATCCTGGGAGAGGGAGCCCGCACCTGCTCCTTGGTAGCTGCTTCTAAAGTTCAACTTTGAAAGTTTCTTGCTGCTGTGATCAGGCCCTCAGGGCAGTGCTTTGACCCTTAGTAAAGTGTCACCAAATTGCAGTTAAGTGAACAGGGAGATGAGAGAAGTGTTGTCCTTATCCCAATTCAGGAAATATATTGATTCTTCCCCACCTTGTGTCAGTTTTGGTTTCATCTCCACCTATGAACTTAGACCGAACTGAAGGGGAGAGAGGAGAGGTTAGCTACAGACGGGTCTCTGCCTCTGTATCTGGGAGGGATATGCAAATAAGATTTCACAGGGAGTCTAATCCCTTTCAATACAGTGCGGTTCTTGGGGCCGTCCTGTTTGCCTGTCTGTTACTGTCCTCAGCTCTCTGTCTAGTGGTAGGCAGTACAGGTGCTGACTAGTAATGTGAAACCAGGGACCGTATTCACCCAGTGGACAAATTCAGTAAATTTATTTTACCTTTAACATGTGTACACCCAAATCCTGATCATTCAACCTGAAGGGGACTAAGTTTGACATGAGAAGTACAGTTTCTACTAGTTATAATTGAGTTAGAATAAAAAATGATTGTTGAGTTAGCTTTAAAGATGACACCATTAATGGATTTTAATCACTGTGTATATTTATGTAATAATAATGAACTGTTTTGTAGAGATTTATAACATGCCGTACTTTTAGTTGTCATCTCTAAAACACCACAAGTGTGTGAAATACTATCCTCATTTCATAGATGAAGAAATGGACAATTAGAAAAGTTAAATAACCGGGTTTGGATCCCAGTTTCCTGAGTCTGCATTCTGTGCTTTCTCCGTAATAACTTCATTTAATCTACGTTTTAGATGTAAATTGAAAGACCTAACTCTTTATAATTATGTGATATGTTAATAAAATTGCTCACTTCCTAAATTGCCATCTATTTACCTCTTCTGTCCTATTATTTATGGAGATGTAATTTTGTGTAGTCTCCTCACCTTCACTTTATAAATTTGGCTTATTTAAAGTTTTTTTATCCTCACCTGAGGACATTTTTTCATTGCCTTTTTAGAGAGAGGAAGGGGAAGAGGAAGGGAGAGAAGGATTGATTGGTTGCCTTCTGTACTGTATGTGTCTGCACTGGGGATTGTGCCCATCAGGACCAGGGACCGAACCCTCAACCCAGGCATGTGCCCTGACCAGGAATCGAACCTGCAGCCCTTCGATTACAGGATGATGCTCCAACCAACTGAGCCACACAGGCCCGGGCTAATTAGACTTAGTTTTAAAATTATTATTCCTCGCTCTAGTCATTTCCAAAATATTTTGCAGTCCTCACATTTATCATTTCTAGTGGCAATATATTCTTGTGCATTAGTATCCCATTCTCCCCCATAGACAGACATTTGGACTATTGCCAGATTTTAGCTCTAATATATAGCTGCAACTATAAATATCTTTATAAAAAATATATTTTTCTTTTGAATTATTTCTTTGTGATAGAGTGCCCAAAGTGGGAATGCTGGGTCAGAAGCTGTCATTTAACAACTTTTCTCAGCAGAATTCTTTTCTGAAAGGCTGCTCCAGCATGCTCCTAGCAGTGTATAACCAAACTCAAACCCTTCTATCCAACCAAAGCTAGAGTGGATTTTCCATTTAATAGATGTGAGGTGGTACTTCAGTAATTGTTTCAGTGTGTATGTCTGTAAACTGTTGTTGTGGGGTGTTCCCCCAGTGTTTTATCATGTGAGCGCTGGGGGCCTGTTCTCATCTGCCATTGGATGTGGGTGACAAGGTATTGCAGTCTGGGTGTGTTGTCCTGGTAGATTCCCATCAGTCCCTGCAAATTTTTAAGTATGAAACTTGTACCTATGGTATTAATTGTTCATTTTCCCCACTCTTTTGGGGAAATTTCAGTCTCTTTTTTTTTCTATGCAGTATTTAAAATTTAAATACTTTAAACTCTTTTAGTTAAAGAGACTATTTTAAATTCATTGTTTCAGTTTTGGGCAGTGTATTACATGGTGCTGTGAGACGATGGTCTAAATCAGTGTTTTCCGTATGGACAGCCTGTGGCTCCAGCACTGTTTGTCGTCTGCTCTCTCTTAGATCGCTTTGGCTTTACCAGAGACACTTGAAAGGAAAGACTGTCTTCCTCGGATTTCTTAGTTATCCTAGTATGGAGAGCGGAGTTTCTCCTTTCTCGTCTCCTAGCCCCTTCACTTGTATCCAGAAATGTTCTGGATGTCCCCGAGTCCTGACTTGTAAGCCCACAGCATTTTCTCCGGCTGGCAGTTCGTCGCAGTGAGTGGACTATCTGTTCTGTCTCGACACAGGATGGCCAGTGTGCCAGTGAAGGAACGAGTGAAGGTGTCTCAAAACTGGAGGTTGGGACGCTGCCGAGAGGGAATTCTGCTGAAGTGGAGATGCAGGTGAGTAGCCTCTTGACTGTGAAAGCTACCTGGGACAGAAAAGCATGCTGGGAAGTGAAAAATCCGGTCCTAGCTAGGACGCAAATAGTGTCTTGGGTGTTATGTCCCTGCTGATCCTTTAAACACCACAAAGGGGGCATCAGAGGGACAACTTTTATTCACATTACCAAGAGGATTACAGAAACTGTATTTTATTTTAACGAGTTTCATATTTTTTTATGATTCTAAATATAGCAAATGTTTATTGTAGAAATTTGGAAAAAGTTTAAAACTTAACTTGTAAGTTACCACTTAGAGGTCACCACTGTTAAGGTATCTCATCAAAAGACATAAATGAAGCCAGTATTTCAATGCATCTTGTTTTACAATTAGTTTTCTTTAATTCTTCTAGTGTAGGGAGTTAAACCTTCACTCCTGGCTTCCTGTAGTTCTCTCTCCCTTTACTTTATTAAAGGGCAAAGTAGAATATAAAGTTTTGGATATATGTATGTTACAGGAGGCAGAGCTTAGGAAAAGTACCGGCAGATTTAGATAATAATGGCTTTGGTAATGCTCATGCCACAGATTTTATGCTTCATCAATGCTAAATTATTTCAGTTACTATATGACTCCCTGCAAAAAAAGTGCTCCTGGTGGATTAGCCGGTTGGAGTGGATAGCGAATGCCCTGGTTCCTCATTCGTGGCTTGCCTGTCCCTGTACTGATGGACACAGGCAGGCTTCTTCTTCCGATGGCCCTTTCTCTCCTGCTCGTGTCCAGTCTGCTGTTTCACTGGCATCAGTGGCCGTGAGCGATGTGGTAGTGCTGATGGAGAAATGTGGGCTTTTATGATGACGGACTTGACCTGTAGCTTCACACTTTTGTCTTTTAATACCAGAAAGTAGAGTTTATTTCTCTATCAAGGTTTTGTCCCTGGCATTTTTTTTTTTTGGCTGGTTTAAAGCAGTTTGGCAAATAAACACACAAAACAGTTAGCAGGCTGCCCCAGGATTCTCCACTGTTCACCTGGCATGAACCGAGTTTCTTGTCCTAGGCAATGGCTGCCTACCAGGTGGCTCTGAACATGAATTCCAAACCCCTCTGTTTGCTGCCCACTTGGGTGTGCCATGAACTTGTGCGAGGGGATGTTGAAGAGGAATGTGTATAATGAGTGAGAATACAGGCATCTATACACACTGTACACATGTTGCACATAATATATGCACACACTTGTAAAACCTCATGAGCAGAAAGTCGGTTACTACAAAGTCCAAGCTGCATTTAATGGCCCGTCAAGTCAATTTGCAGAACTTTTCCACATTCCCATGACGCTTGTATTAAGGAGTCTGGGGAAGAAACACAGCCCAGTTTGCTCAGACGGGCTTGGCAGTGAGAGCTGGTGTCTCCGTAAATGGGGTGAATCAACTGTCCCTGTGCTTTGCTTGGGACCTGGTAGCTCCAGAATCCCTGGGTAGACTTGGGCAGGCTGCTGGGATGTCTACCTTGGGGAAAGGTCTTAGTCCCCACCGGAGAGGCTGGTGTCTGGCAGAGTCTTCTCTCTTCCTAATGCTCACTCCGTGCCATGGGACTGGTCTGTGGCTTTTAACCTCTCTTCTTGCTGCTGGATTGTAAAGGGGAATCTTTGACTTGTGTGGATTTCTTTTATCAGCTACCAATGAAAGCTGTTTCTCTTTAGCCCCTGAACTGTAGTAAACTGCCCTAGGGGCTGTGCTTTTCCATTGCCACTCTTATCCTATACCTTCTAATAGAGAAATGCAGATAGCCCCTGTGAAGATCTAGGCATCTAATCAGTACACTATTAGCATCCTTTCCTAAATGGCTTTATTCCTTTTACTTATAAATGGCCCCTTTTCTCTAGCAGGACAAGAGAATGGAGCTTCCCTGGGATCACTCTTCTCTTTTCTCTATCATAGCTAACCAATCTATTGGAACAGAGGCATGTAGGGGAGTCTTGGAACCTTGAAATTTAAGCACTTATACTTCAAATTAGTGAGAATACAGAATGAAAAAAGATTAGTTCATCAGGGTAGAAGGTTTCTTTTTGGCCCACCCCACCCCTCAATCATTGCATTTTCTAAGCTCTGCCTACCCAGTAATTCACATCTTAAGTATTCTCCAATTAAAAGTGCTATTTAATTGTTTTTTTAATGCTCACTTTCTTTTGGATAGTCCAAAGATCATAAGGTCACCACAAAGTTCTTTGAAGAAGGGGAGAGTGAGGCATATATAGACTTAGTCTTGCAGGTCATCCTTGCTAAGTTGGGGATCAGTCGGCCTCTCCAAAGATTGAAGTCAGGTTTTCATTTTGTATCCTGATGATCCTTAAATTTTGTGTTTCATCTCTGCAGTCAGATGCCCTGGATGCAGCTAGAGGGTGATGCTCTGTACATATCCCAAGCTAATTTCATCCTGGCCTATCAGTTCCGCCCAGATGGCGCCAGCTTGAACCGTCGGCCCCTGGGAGTCTTTGCTGGGCATGATGAGGACGTTTGCCACTTTGTGTTGGCCAACTCACATATTATCAGTGCGGGAGGGTAAGTGCTGCAGGTTTCTCCTTCCACCTCTTCCTTGGGACTCTTCAGGGAACATCTGCCTGTGTCAGACTGCTCCGTCTGAACTCCGAAGGGATGAGGGCGGAGACTAGAAGAAGGAGTAATTATTCTCTCTCCGTCCCCCTTCCGTCCCCCCTGCGCCCCCGC
>PVIA01012695.1:0-36314 GCA_004024845.1 Tonatia bakeri | reverse complement strand
AAAGGCAGCAGGAGACTAAGGGTCTCTGACAGGCTTGGCTCCATGCACCATCTGGAAGGAAAGAGGCTGTTGAAGCTGCATTAAAAAGAGACTTCATGGAGACTCTTCCTGGAAATAGGAACACGAATAGTGATGCTCTATGCAAAATCGTCCTTCCCTTTACAGAGTAGGGCCAGGTAGCCACATTTCCAGGCCAATCCCTAGCCTTAAAGGACTACTCGTTGGCGCCAGGGGTGGGACCAGCCCAGGAAACTCTGTCTAATGGTTTGATAGTAGCCAGGGATCAGAACATCCATACTGGATAATAAGGTAACGAGCATGTGTGAGGGCTGAAGCGTGGGGCAGGGCACATACCAAACTCATCTAACTGTATTTTACACACTACAGTATGATCTACGACTAAAAAGGGAAAACCAGATGGCTTTACTTAGGCTATACTCAAGTTGGTCATTTTAAGTTGGAATTTTTGATACAATGAAAACTTAATGACAAACTGGGGCTTACTTTCTGTGGTCACTCTAAGGCAGTATGTGCAAAGAGGTGGCAGTCAAAGATGTTACATACTGCACATACCTGGTCACTAACTTGGTTCACATCATTCATTAAGGTGCTCCTCTCTCTCTTTCCTTTTAGACCCTTGGTTCCCCCTCCCATTCCACCTTATCTATAAATATGTAAGAAAGAAAAAATGTTTAAAATACAGAATTTTATTACTTTTCATCATGGATTGTTAGACTTACAGAATTAAAAGGTCTTATGGGATCTTTAAGATATATTACAATACTAATTTAGAATGAGCTGCTGGTCTCATTGTAAGAATCATTTAATGTTAGAGTTGAATTTATAAGAGGAATTGCATTCCAGGTCATTATCGTGTGGTTCTAACATTAGTCTTCAGTGTATCTCTAGTTCTGATAACAAAGCAGCCAGGGCAAGGAAAAGAACTCAGGGTTATACTTGTTTTTAGATGGTGAATGCAATTTTCTTATATTGTTAAGAATGTATAGTAGCTGAAATTATCCTCATAAGGATTTTGGTGAGTTGCTAGATGCCTGGGATGGGGAGAAAGTACTAAGGAAGATCTGGGACACTGTCGGCTCTCACAGGCAGTGTCGGCAGAGTTGGTGAGGAACTGGGTGACAGTGGCTGCTGATCCAGGTAGTGGACACCATTTGGAGAAGTAATCTGCCAGTGTTTAGCAGACCAACAGGAATGCAAGATTCTGAGAGTTGAATTTGGATCATTTTTCATCATCCTATCCTAAGCTTGGAACAAATTTACACCCATTACTGGTCATCCTGTCAGAGATAGTGTTTACATTAAATATCCAGTTATGCAGAGCAAAGCTTGTTTAAAAAGAGACATGCAAATCCCCAGCGGGAGAACACAAGTGGACATAAATCGTGGGTGAACACTGTCCTTAAAGTTCTGTAGTTGGGCTCACGCTGATTTTGATGGTTCTCATGGAAACTTTACGTTTTCTTAGGTATATAAGTGTGACTATGTGAACACGACTTTTAAATAATGGAAACCCAGCACTGATGAGAGTTATGGGTTCCTGGGGATACACGAGAGATTTCTTTTAAATAAGTTGTTCGGTAAAAATAAACAAGCTTGGTGTCCACTGTGCATTCTCACACTAAAACCTCCTGAAGGGTTTGTCTGCTGATTCCGTATGGAAGGTTATCAATACTAGCTTACTCAGGTTTACTCCATGAAGAAGCGGAGAGTAGTGCCCAGGATTCCCTCGGCACCAAAGCCCATGCTCCTTTCGTTATGCCCCACTGCTCCCCCTGCACTGCACTGGGGGACAGTGGAAGAGTGAGGGGATTGCAGGGAGTGGAGAAAGGAATGGGAGTGGGTTCTGGTCCAGGACTAGTATTCAGAAAAGAGTTGCAGGCCCAGCTAAGATTGGAGATGATTATTTTGTGAGTGGCACCAAACTGCATAGGGATGCTTTTCAGCTGTAACTCTTAGGGTCTCGGGTGCAGTGGTGGAGGAAGGATTAAGCAGGTGATCTGGGTAGTGGGTGAAAGACCAACTGTTTGACAGAGTCACTGAACTCCAGTGCAGGCTGAAGGCAGGTGGAAGAGAAGCCACTGAAGCTTGGAAGACAGTGGAATAACAACTCTAATGGGGGTGAGAGGGATGGAAGGAAAGAAGACTATGGTTCGATGGGGAGCAGCTCTTGAAGGGTCCAGTGCAGCCATGAAAGTAGACACCTGGGTGGAAAAAAGACAAAGGTCATTGACACAAAGAGGTGGGGAGCTGTAGGACTTAGGTAGACTGGATGGCTGTGAAAAATCATTCTAGTTGGTGGTGAGATTTGGAAGTAGAGATGATGATAAATTAAACACCCAAACATTCCCTGAATGCGAAGTGACCAAGATGGGGTCAGTAGATGCCGGGAACAGAGGAAGGATGATCTAGGGGAGCACAGATAGCAATGGCAAGTGAGCAGGATGTGGATTCCACCTCTACCCACTCCGTCACCCCCAGGTCATGCTGGATAGGCCTCCACTCAAGATGACGTCAGGGGAAATGGTGGCCAGTAGAAAGGGTGGGTCAGAGAAGAGGAAACCCAGAAAACAGTGGGAAAATCAATGAGATCAGGGATGACTAGAGCGATGTGAGTTTTGGGCAGTAGCCAGTGGTGACTAGCATGCAAAGCCAGTGGGGGGAAGTCAGCCTAAGGTATCAAATGAAACAACCACTGTTGTGAAGTCCTCTTAGCATCAGTGTGAACTCAGATCCCTGACAGAATGGAAGCTGAGTGCCAGCAGGCTGGATGGCTCAATGCTCCAAATGGTAAGGGGTTGTTTCCATGCTTCTGTAAAGTAATTACTATGTATAGGAGTGAGATTAATAGAGATTAATCTAGTGTTGGGACATAGACTAGTCTGTGGGAGTTTGAAAAAACTGGGGGTGAGAGCAGGAGGGAGGCTACTGAAGAGGTCCAGGTGCATGGCGGGAGAGGCTGGAATATGGCCCTTTTTTCCCCATTACCAGATTCATTTGCTCTGGCTGCCCTGAGGTGTTGTCCTGGTCCCAATTGCTCTGCGTGGGCCTCGGCCCTTACCAAGGACAGATGCCTTCTCCTGCACCCAGCCTGTGGGGGCTTTCAGTCCTTAAAAGACGATGATTGAGTCTTTTGTAAAGTGAGAAGGAAGATATCAGGTGCTTGTGTCATGGTCTGCCAAGAAAGAGTGGTTGGTGTTTTGAAGCATTTAACAAGATCTCTCACTCATTTTGCAAACGTGGTATCTTCATCCTCAACAGGACCTGCCACCAGGCTCAGTGCGGTGGGATGAGTTCAAACACCATTTGCCATGCTGCACCCAGAGTCACGACTCCCTTCCCACCCCAGATCCATGCCGAGTGTGGGTCAGTGTGTCCTTTTCTCCCTGATAGTGAGATCTGTTCCTCATGGCTCATTCAGTTTTGTTCAGGGCCTATTCTGCCCTTGACCTTGTTCTGGGCACCGGGGCCATGGCAGTGAACAAAGATCCCTGTCCTCAAGGAGCTCACTGGCTGGTAGCAGGAGACATGAACAATAAGCATAATGAATGATTTGGTATATATGTTAGAAAGTAAGATTATTTTTTTAAAAAGAAACAGTAGGGCAGAGCACAATGAGTCACCCACTGTCCCTGAGGCCCTGAGCACTGGCATGGCTGGACTTCCTTTCCCAAGGCCTGATGACACCCTGCCCCACAAACCCCTGATGCAGATACCTACCAGGGTGGTGCTTGCTCCACCAGGCTTCTCCTGGCTCTCTTCTCTGTACAAGTTTTGGGTTCATGGGGGCTAGATGAAAGCATGGACCAGGTAACAGACAAGATGCATTCACACCTATGGTAACTGGGTGGAGGTGTAGTTTTGTAAGTAGGGGGAGGCTTAGCCCAGGCTCTCTTATCCTGCCCAGGTGTCAGTGGATGGTGTCACCCAGCAGAAGTCCACTGTTGCTATGTGGGCGGGGCTCACTCACTCAAGAGAGCTGGCCTGGAGATCCACTAGGGTGCTCAGGACAACATATTTTTCTCCTCTTTAAGAAGAATTCTTGGGTCAATGATGAAATGGAATTAAAAAACTGATTCATGAAATTTGAAATGTGCACATTTGGGTGGAGGCCCCCAGAGGAGGGAAAAACCCTGCTTCAGTCCCTGCGTTCTCTGCGGCAAAGCAGAGTAAGTCCATACGCCCATTTTTGACTCTGACAAGTTTCCTATAAATGAGGGAAGGTGAATGGAATTAATTGTGCTATACTCATGGTTACTATTTTCAAAGATTTATAAATGATCACTGCTGATTTTTATAGTGCCATCTTTTTTTTCTGTTACTTTATTGAACCCAATAGTAGAAGGTTTTTGAATTCTTCTATCTTGCCCTCTCACATCTCCAGGAATGGAGCCCTCAGAGAGAAAATACTGAACTATATTCCTGATTTCATTTCTAATTTGTTGAATTCCCTTTTGTCCCACTGTGCTTGACACTCCCATTTTGTGCAAATGTTGAAATTTTGTTGCAAGTAAATGTTATTCCAGGAGTTGGTTGGTATTGTTTCTATTTTGCTAAATGAGCTTGGCCCTTGACCTTTAAAAAAAAAGCATAATCATTTAAGACTTATCACTTATTGATAGATTCTTTAAACAAGATTTTCTAGTCATGGGTTAAGTGCATTGCTTCTATGTGATTTTACATAAGTTATTTTGAGGCAGAGTGTTCTTAATCAGCCAAATCCATGCTTTAGAAGGATCAAGATGGTGCCTCATCTAATTTCTGACAGTGCTGATCTGCTAATTCTATCCATTCCAGAGCATGGTTTGTCTGCAGTCCTGATGAGTTTGCCCTGCTGTCAGCTGGGGTTGATCTGTGAGTCCTACAGGAAGGTTGGCGGAGTGAAAGCTGTCCTTATCCTGCCTCCTACAGAGATGAATAGACTCAGTGACTCTTCCTGGTCTCCCAGATTTGCAACTACTTGCTTCGGAAACTTTAGTTTCTTTTCTGTGATAATACAGCTTTGAGGAGTATGTTTTCAGCTTTGCGTCCATGTATTGAAAGTTATATAAACTAGCTTGATAATACATAATTGCTCAATAATTAGAACAGGCATTTCACATCAAAATATTCAATTCAGTTTTTATCTACTACCCAATGCAATATCCTCAAGAGTGCTGACTTATGAAATTATTCAAATAAGAAATTAACATTTTAAAAGTTCTCAGCTGATAAAAAATACTGTACTCTGTTTCTCTTCCCTGGGAATGATTTAGTAATAGTAAATAATAGTATATTTAGTGCAAATAAATTCCATAAAGTAGCATAATACTTAAATATATAATGGGAAGTAAAAAGAAAGTTATTTTACTTGAGAAAGCAACCATAGTTGGAGAAAGGAATGTACGTAGGCGTTTCACTTCTGGGACTCAAGACTGACAGGGAGTTTCTGTTTAGAACTCGATAGAAAGTTACTGACCCCCTGATAAAGGGTAATAATTCTGTTAACAGAGCATAGACCTGCTGCATAATCATAGGGATCCTGCCATGGCCTCCTCTTCTGAGAATTTGCTACAGTCAGCGACTAAGTATGATGAATATGAGGGAAATAAAATCCTCCAGGTGGGCATGGGTTGCTCTGCCTTCTGCTTTGGTAAGAGTCTCCACTTCCCGATGGAGGACACATTTCCAGGTATTTGAATATGGCTGATCTGCTCTCCTTTCCCTCTTCCCCAAATAAGGCTGAACATGTGGCCCAGGCCTGGCCCAGCAGAGGTCCCCTTTCCCATCCACAGAGATTGGTTCAGAGGTGGGTACACAAGCCAGACAGGACCGGATTTCCTCTAGGAGACCTGAGACATGGACATTGGAAGACTGTGATCCTTTTGTTCTTTGGGATCCTTAAGTTCTACCTAATAAATATAGGCTCAGGGCTAGCAATGGCCTCTTTAGCAACATTGAAAATGACAGCCTAAAAGGGCTAAGCAGCAGTGAGAAATGAAGAGAGCCCTAGCCAGGTAGCTCAGTTGGTTAGAGCATCGTCCCAATACACGAAGGTTGCGGGTTCAATCCCTGGTCAGGACAAGTACAAGAAGTAACCAATGAATGCATAAGTAAGTGGAAAAACAAACTGATGTCTCCCTCCCCTACCACCCCCATTCTGGACAGAATCTTCTATAATCTTCTCTCTAAAATCAATTAATAAAAAATATGAGAAAAAGAAAGAGAGAGAGAGAGACCCAATGACATTGCTTGAATGCCAATCTATTGCACTTTGCTCTGAGTTAGTTTGAGATGGATTTCTGGTTCCTGACTCTCAATGAATGCTTACATAGTCCTTACAAATGAGTAACTCGCATGTTATTGCTCTTCCTGCTAATCAACAGCATTGTGTTCCACACCTGCACCCAGTGGGGAGCGCAGCAGGGTCCTTTGTCAGCAAAGCCGCAACCTCTGGCATGGGTCTAGTCTGTCACGAATTAGGTCATCAGGTCCTTCTGAGCCACTGAAAAGCAGAGATTCCTGAAGGAATTCCTGCTTGTATGGTGTATGCATGCATGTATAGCATTCTGTTATTTTAATATCAGCTACAGGTAAAACAAGCTAAGTGCGCCGGTGTAGCTTGTGAGGTAGCCATTTCTTATTAATGAAGTATACACAGGTATTTGTGAGGAAGCACGAGCAAGGAACTCAGCAAGCATGTGGGCAATTTCCCACCTACCTCAGATAAAACATGAAAGAGCAACTCTTAATTACAACCAAATATTAGCTCTGGCTCCTGGGAACTCATCATCCCATCTCAAGGTCTATATTTATGAAAATTTAAGCAATGTCTTAAAACATGTTAATTTGTTCTTTGTTTATTTCTTTCCCTGACAGATTAATTTATTCCAAGGGACTTCGGTTCTCAAGCGCTAATGTATCGATTGGGCCCACGCACGACATAGCTAACAGCCTAGGGAGGAGATTTTGGTGGAAAACAAAAGTCTTTCTTGTAGTTTTCCTTAGGTAATTAACTTTTTACTTGTAGGCCTTGGAATGCTTCCAGTATTCTCTGGATTTGCATCTCTGACTTTCAGATCAATGGTTAATTTCAAGAGTGGCTAGAAGCACTGAAAAACAAAACAAAACAAAAACAAAAACAAAAAACCCCAAAACACTCAGGCTTGAAGGAGCCAGTCGGAGCACAATGAGGCCATAAGAAAAGTTATGTTGTTGTTTTTTTCCTACTGGGTGATATCTTTCCAAGAACTTTCATGTAAAGGACAATTTAGACAGTAATAAGAATATAAAGTGGTTCTGGAGAAGGAAAATCGAGGGTGTAAGAAATGCTGTTTATCACTTATGCAAACTTCTTTTGGTGAATTTTGGATCCTTCAGTCTTGGATAATCCCACTGGGAATTTAAAGCAGTGTTTGCAAAGTGTCATCCCTTTAATGTCTATTTATTATCAGTTCTTTTATGGCCCAAGAACTGCACTGAGAAGGCTGGAACTTATACATTATAAATATCTGTATCTTTTAGAAAGAGAAAATGCCAAATTGGTAATAAAGGTAGCCCAGAACCTATGTGTCACCACACTAACCGAGAGCCTGCAACCATATTAGTAGACTACCTTAAGTACAACAGAAAGCCTCCAGAAATGCCCCTGTTCCCAAATTTCAGACACCTTCTTAAATGTGCTTGGATTTTGTCTACAGGTAATTTTAAAGATGTACAAGTTTAAAACAGTACATCAAAAGTCAGTGACCCCAGTGATGTTATTTCTTCTCCACAAGAACAAATCAGCAAGCGAAGCAGAAACTTTTCTGTCATTCTTTACATTCCTGATTTCTATAAGCATTGCACCTTAACCTAGAGCTTCTGTTAAATACAATGCACCTACATTATTACTTATAAAATGATACAGGCAAGTCAGGACACTAATGTAGATATTTTTACTGTATAATATTGCTTTTACAAATAGGCCAAATGGCATAAACCTAGTCCTATTTGTTGCTAGGGCACATACATGTGCAAGTTAGGTGCCTACTATCAGATGAAAGCATTACCTGCTCAGGGTTACTACAGTAGGTTGTATTACTTTTATACCAAATATTTCTGTTACTACCCATAAAGTGCCTCTCCCAGAAGAAAGATTTACATTCCCCACCCTGCTGAACACAGGAGTAGTCATATGACTTCCTTTGGCCAGTGAAATATACATACCTCAAAGGGATGTGTGTGTTGCTAGGTAGAAACTAGAATTGGTTTGCCAAGTCTCTGTACCACCGCCAGCAATGGTCTAGCTGGAAACCGTTACTGTATCGGCCTGGGTTCTGGGGAGAAGGTGACGTAGACCAGAGCCACAGCTGACTCACAGTGGGGAGGCATAACTGAGAAATACGCCTTTGTGGGTGTAGCCACCAAGATGTGAGGGTTGTTTATTTCTGCAGCATGATGCAATCTATCCTGAGAAAACGGCTTAAACTAAATATGCACACTTTATTTAACTGTCTATTACTGTGCGCCTTATGAAATTGCCATTTGGTAGTAAAGAACGAGCTAACAGCAGCACTCTCATACGATCCGACTCACCACAGCTGAGAACAACTGCAATATAAATTTTTATTCATGAATGCTTTTCCTTTCAGGCTACAATTGCTTATTAAGAGGAGAGCATATTTATTACTTATATTTTCTTTTTATAAGGAACATCAGAGCAGAGTTAGAAAAATGGTTGCAAAAAATTCACACTCCTAAATCCACAGTGATATCAATAGTCAGTGGAGCATCTGCTGTGTGTCAGTCCCTAGGGATGTACCGGTAAGGAAGACAGATACAATCCCTGCCTTCACGCAGCTTTCGTTCTTCCTACCGATGCAGATCAATTCTAAGATAAATTATCACAGATTATGATTAAGTACAAACAAAGAACCAAATAGGTTGTTTTAAGTCAGAATTAAACTGGAAAGGGAACTGAAAGATACAATGGTGTAAGATGGTCCCTCTGAGGAGGTAACAGTTATTTTGAGGCATAAAGAATGACAGGAGCCAGCCACGTGAAGACAGGTGGAAGTGAAGTTGGGAGAGCATTCCAGGCAGAGGCAACAGCAGCCACACACACCATGTTCTCATCTTCCAGACAGAAAGACAAGGTCTAACCAGCGTGGCTGGCCTGTAGTGGGAAAAGGGATCGTAGTGTGAGACAAAGTGGGAGAGATAGGCTGTGGACAGGTCATGCAGGGCTTTGGTGGCCACGGAGGGAATTCAAATTTTAAGTACACGGGAAGCTACGAAAGGAGAATGAGAAGAAACAAGACAAGATCATCTTCCGCTGGTGTGGTTCAGTGGATTGAGCACCAGACTGTGAACCAAAGGGTCATAGGTTTGATTCCCAGTCAGGGGTACATGCCTGGGTTGTGGACCAGGTCCCCAGCATGGGGCATGCAAGACACAACCACACATTGATTTTTTTTCTCCCTCTCTTTCTCCTTCCCTTCCCCTCTCTATAAAAATAAATAAAATCTTTAAAAACAAACAAACAAAGATCCTTATCTCAGGTGGGAGTCTCATACCTGTGGAGGCAAAAGCACGGAGGCAAGAAGCCCTGTGAGAAGGCAGGTCAGAGGCAATGGTTACCTGACCCATTGGTGGTGGTGAAGAGAGAGAGGTGGACAAGATCAAGATATGTGTAGAAGTCAAAAACAGAACTTGCTGATGGATTTGATGTGAAAGGCGAGAGAAAGGGAATGGTCAAAAATGACTTGCAGATTTCTGGCTTGGGTCCTTGGGCAGATGGCGGACCACTTATTGAGATAGGGAACACCACGGGAAGATGAAGTCTTCTGAGGCTGTGAGGAAATCAAGAGTTCAGTGTCGGGCATGGTGAGCAAGGGATGCCTGTGAAACATCTGAGTGGAGATGTCAAGTGGAAAGCATGTCTGGAATCCAGAGAAACAATCTGGGCTGCACGTATTAACTGGAGAATCATGAACACATCAATGGCATTTCAGGTTTGGGGAACATATGCAGAGGGAGAAGGAAAACGGTTCTCAAATGTCTGAGGAACTCTAGCATGTAGAGGTTTCGGTAGGAAACAAAGAGCAGCCACGAGGTGGGGGGAGCCGGAGGGTGGGTCTACACCCTCCTACACGAGGAAAGGGAATGGCTTACAAAGGCCATGGGCAGTGGAACGAGGACAGGACAGAGAAGTTCTCCGAATCAGGTGGCCTGGAGGTGTTCAGCGACCCTGACAAGAGTGTTTCAGTAGACCCATGAGCCTGACGGGTTCTGTGGGGGGGAAAATACAAGCTGTAGGTACAGCAAACCTGTTAAGAGTTTTGTTTAAGAAGGGGAAAAGAGAAGAAGGGTGAGGGAGGAGAGCCTGGGATTCCAGCTTTAAAGAGAAACTGTGAAAAATCCTAGAGGTAACTGAATTTACCTGGTACCTTCTAGACGGTTTTCTGCCGTCAGCAACAACAGAGGCTTGAGAACAAGCAAACCAGTTATAGTCTTGCCCGTCTGCATTGCGTGGCCTCTTTCTGAAACACCATGGCCCTCAGGCATCGCCTGCTCTTCCACCCTCTTTTCCTATGTTTCTGGAAGGAGCCTATTTGGGTTACTTTAATTAATACAGTTTTTCTACCCTTTCATTATCTTATTTTATCCCTTAAATCCTGAAAGATATGCAGTCATTGAACAATGTTCTCCTGTTTAAGAGGGTTTTATTTTTTCCCCTCTAACTCCAGAAATACTGACCTAGTTGGTTTCTGTACCTCTTGGTACAGTTCACTTCCCTCTTAGCTTAAGGGCTATTAAATGAGAGTAATATTTCACTACAAATGTTAGTCAAAACAAAGTTTAATTAACATTTTAATTGAAAAATTCACACACTTTAGGTATAGGAAAAAAAGAAAAATGGCATGAATGAATAAGAAGTCCTCCCCCGACCCCTAGTCCTTGCTGCAGAGAAAACCACTGGCATTACTGTATTGTGTGAAATTGTCTAAAGCTATAGCTCTTGTCCTTAAAGCAAAACCACCCCCACATCCCTCAAATGTAATTTCTACACTCTGTGCCTTGCTTTTTCCACATTTCAATATAACACGGAGGCTATTCCACAAAAAAATGTATGACTGTAACTTTCTCATGGCTTCATAGTATTACATTTTTTATGGCTGTGCCATCATTTAACAAATTGTCTATTGATAAACATGTAGGTTTTTCTTAGCATTTGAAAAACATTAAAACAGTTTTAAGCAATTACACAAAACCCAGCATTAATTAAATAGTCATTGTCCCCAATTCCAAAGAAAGTTAGATTGGGGATGACTACTATTTCATAGTCAGTGACAAGAAAGACAGCTCTTTCATTTGTGCCATGTGGGGACACCTGCGACTCTAGCCTTTGGGAATAATACGCAGAAGTCAAAGGAACAGTAAGGACAGAACAAATACGAAAGTTTTACGACACTTAGAGAAACAATCCTTTAGAATAAAGAAATATGATATAGTCTCTCCAATAGCTCATGTAGTGAGTACACGGTGTTTGTTTTTTTCTTAGACAAATTTGCTACGAGATTCTTCAAAATGGCAAACTTTCTAAAGATGCTTTCTCTCACACTTTATATATATATGGACAATGAATATTTTCACTTTTAAACAATATTACTACTTTTCTTTGGGGGCAGTTTTTGTAGATGTAATTAATGTATTACGGAAGTGAAGTGGTCACAGTCTTCCCCTAGGATGGCCAGTGACTAGGAGGTGGGTTGAGGGGCAGGGAGGCGGAGATTTGAGTGGAAACACATAAAATGAAGTTTGGCTGCGAAAGTTTGGAAGTCAGTCTTCAAGGCTTTGTCTTTTATCTGTGAGCCCTGGAGAGACACCGAGGCTTCTGGTGAGAAGAATGAATGACATGTATGAAAGAGCAGTGGCATGCAGACTGAGTCAGAGGAGGGACGAGAGGGGAATCCGAAAGGGCGCTGCAGGGGTCCAGGCTGAGGCGATGAAAACTTCGGCTGGAGTGAGAACAGCGGAAATAAAAAGGAGTCTTAACCCTTTTTCTCTGTCCTGCCACCCTTGAGAAGTAAGACAAATGCCATTAATTAAGAGGGTTTCACTCTGCTTTCAAAATTTTGTTACAAATGCACCAGAAAGCCCAATTAGGAGCCTAAACCATGAAAGCGCGTCACGACAAATCACCAAAGGCTACGTGAAGAAGGACGTGATTGTCTCCAGGCTTTTGCTTACACCGCACGGGCTGCTTTCGCATTCGGGACGGGCACCGGCCGGCCGTGAGCCAGCATCGCGGTAAGGCAGTAGGGCAAGCCCTCCGAGAAGGGAAAATAGTCAACAATAAGTATTCACAAATGTATATATAAGACAGTTCTAGAAATGATAAAAGATGTGGGTGGACACATAATTAGGGGGTGGAAAAGGTCTCTCTAAGCGTAAGACCAGAGGCTATACTCTTAAAAAAAGTACTGAGTCAAAAAATTTTTGGCTATGTCAAAATGCAGGGGGAAGAATCCTTTTAGCAGAAAAAAAAAAAAAAAGAAATAAAACAGAAAGAAATCCAAAATAAAATTAAAAGACAAAGTGGAAAAATATTTGTAACAACTGTATTTAATAGGTCACTATGCCTAACGTATAAAGAGCTACTCCAAATCTTTGAGAGGAAGAGATTTCCTACTTGGAGCTCTCTCCAGAGAATGAAGCAGGCTGGGCACACTTTCTGAATGCCTCTCCTTTGGTGTGAAGGCAGCCATAATTACCTGGAGTACTGCCAAATGGGTACAGTTAGTACTGCTCCCAGTACTAACGGAATTACATGCTTTAGCTTGATGTAGTCCATTCTCCTGGGTAGTGAGGAGAAAGAGGATGACTAAGAACATGACATGGAGGTGTGGGAGAAAGTCTTATAGAGTGAAATAAAGATGGGATGGGTGGAAACACAGAATAAGTAGAGAAATATGGATCTATTTTCCAAGCAACACAACACACTAAGAAGGTAAAAGTATCTAAAACATAGGACCCAGCCTGCAGTAGGCACTTTATTAAATATGTATCGAATTTAAGCAAAGACATGATGTGACAAGAGGCAAAGAGGCAGAGATGAAATAGGTTCTGCCTTTAATAACAATTAAAATAATATCTAATTATATTCTAACAGCTAGTAGGTACCAGATTCTCAGCTTACAGCTCCAACATGGGTGATTTTATTTCGTTCTCATAACAACCCTGTAAGATTGATATTTTTATTCCCATTTTACAGATTTGAAAATGGAAACATTTCTCAAGCTTACAATACTAGAAAATGGCCAGATGACTCAAATTTGACTCCGGAGCCAAGGTTCTTACCACTGTTCTACTTCGTCACTGATGACCTCTCGGCAGCGGGTGGGTCGATGCGGCCTCAGTGGACTGAGGCTGCCGCCACAAACACGGTACTTGGAGGAAGGACTGCGGTTCTGAATAGACACAAGGATGGCTGGATTCCCCAAGTGTCATGAAGCATCAGACTAGGCTAAGAGGCCGATAAACTGAAAAAGGAAACGTTGTCACAAAAGAAATGGCATTTCTGGGCCTTCTATGTTCCAGTGACCTAACTGCACTGTTTGCTGGGACGGAGGTGGGCCCTGGTGCCAGGCATTATACATGGCAGGGGAATTCGTTTGTGAGGCCCTTTGATGTCACGTGCATCCCAGGAACACCCAGCTAAGACAGGGAGAGCTGCTTCATGTTTGTGCCTCTAAACAGAACCATTTGAGTACACAGACTAAAAGAGCAGGTCCGGGAACACTGCGTTTTCTCCAATAGAGTGATTCATTACTAACGTCTTCATTTTGGACACTGCAGTAGAATGTGAAGCCATATGCTTTAAATTAAAAACACACTAAGCAAATCACAAGTTTCTCAAGCTGGTGCTTAAAGTCTGTTTTGGCATCTGTTGGTTGCCAAAGACCCATATGATCCTGTAATTAAACAACAAATATTTTCTGCAAAATCAATCATTTTAGCTGTCCCCAAATGCTATGATTATGATGTTTAGATTTGATGTTGAAAAATAAGTTGCACAACTAGACTTTTGAGAATTGTTTGTTCCCTGTTCCAATACTGTCCTGATCTTTCTGTAGCCATCTTATTCTAATTCATTATATTAGAATGCTAAGCCTTTTAGTTACATGAGCAATAAACAGCAGAACCACAGAGCCAGAAATGCTGGCAGTAGAACCACCATTAATAGACACTATTATATCTCCTTGATCCCAAGATTCATTCACCATGAGGTTGGTACCAGAATCAGCCAGGGGTCTTGGCTGCAGTCATCAGAAACCAACCAAGATCGTCTGAAGTAAAAAGGGAACTCACTGGCAGGAATCCAGGGGCTCACACAGTTGATGGAGAGGTAAAGAAGCCAGCCTGGACAATACGCAGGATCCAGGGGCACACTGGAGGACCAGGCCTGGCTCCCGCTGAGCTCACGACTCCACCTTCTCGTGTCCTTGACCGGCTGGCTCGAGTCTGGGGGGCACCAGCCTGGCAAGGCCTCTTTTAAGGGCTACTCCATGGCCACTCTGCAGTGGGAGAAGGGGAGGTGGCCCCTACTTCGCACCGAGAGAGTGAGGAGCTTCCTGGAGGTAGATGAGGGACCTGAGAGCAAGACAAGGTCAACAGTAGGGAGCCAAAAGCTTTGGTGCCACATGCCTGAAGTGGAGATCACTTTCTATTTTACAGCCATGTTTTCCTACCTAAGCAGAAAAACGTGTGGACAGAAAACCACTGCTGGTAAGGGTCATAGAAGAGGCAAAGGTAGGACAAAGCACCTAGTGAGCAGGGGCTGCTGCGTGAAAGGGATTTCTTTCTGAAGGAATCTGAGCTTCTTGCCCAGGCCTGTGGCTGATGAATGGCTCCTTAGGCCTACTTTGGCTTGGAGGTTGCTGTCTACAAAATGCATCATTTCTTATCCCCTAAAGGACTTCTCCACCCTGGAGGGCAGTGAGGTAGGTAGGGTAGTGGTAGTTTGGGGAAAAGGAAGGAAAAAAAATAAAACAGAGAAAGAGATGCTTATTTCAAATGGGTCATCCTTCCCCCTCTGAGTCTTATGGGTGGGAGAGAACATATAGTCAGAATTAAGGAATTTCATGGTCCAAATCAAGTCCAATTAGGAACGTGCAGTAATGCTTTGGTATGTGGAACAGCTAGAAACAGTGTTCTGCATGATTTACATTGTACTGTGAGGCCCAGATGAACTTATGTAAAAGCAATCTTGGATGAGGAGAAGGCAGAGGGAGCCCAGGGGCTGGTAATAGTCAACACAGGGACCACCTAGGAGGTGAGATGTGAGGGACTCAAGGGCCAGCCCTCTCCTGGGCTCGGTACCAGAAATGACAGCTTTTTGGGGCGGGGGGTGGTAAAGTAGGGATGTCCCTCAGAATGGTTGTGACAGGGCCCTTGGATTATTTTCAGTATTCCAACAAATCCAGCCAGAATCATAAATAGGCTAATTAGAACTTCAAATTTCTTTCCTTTGGCCTGAAATAAACTCACTCAATGTAATGCCATTGACTATATCCTGCTGGTGGATTAAGCCCTCAAGGCAATCATGCCTATACTTAATCAAGTGGAAAAGTTAATTTTATTAAATAAATTATACCCTTGGGAGAAGACACAGATTTCAATATATATTATCCACAAGAGAGAATAATATAAGGTGTTATGAGCAGCAAAAATGTTGGAAACACCTGGATTCAAGTATTTTGACCACAAAATTTCCCCACTAGGATGCAACTGTATTCGAAAAGAGTGGATTCATTAGCAAAGAGACCACAGAAGCCTCATTCATTCATTTGACTAACTGAGAAAGAGGCAGCATTGACTGGGTTAAGAGAAGGGAGGCCTATAAAGGACCAGATGGCATGTTCTTTGAAGCTGGGAGACCCCAGAATGTCCTTAAAGTTCTTAGAGATTAACAATAAACAAGGAGAAGCGGGGGAAATAAGGAGTGGCAGAGATATATGGTTAGCAATGATTTCTACCTCATCACTGGGTCTTGCCCATCTAAAGCCATACTAGACAACTCATCTTCCTAGTGGCCACAAGATCCCCATCAGCCATCTGGCCATCTTCAGTTAAGGCGGTAAGTAGTGCTAGAACTACTGCTATTGTTTGAACACGTCCTACATACTACGGGCTGGGCTGCCTCATTGGCATATATTAATTATCATTTCTCCTCTCCACAAGTCAGCAAAAAATGGTATCGTTCCTGTTTTACAGATGAAACTTAGGTTCTGGGAGTAGGTTCTGGGAGTAAGTTCCTTGCCTGAGATCCACACCTCCAGCACCTGTGTCACTCTCCTGCACAGGTACTCTGGAGCCTGGGAAAGACACTGACCTTAGGCCCTCTCCATGCCAACCTCTTAGCTGAGTCAAGTGCAGCCAATGAGGTTGAATAATCACCTTCTGTGCCTGATACTGGGTTGCCCTCACTAAAACAGACAGAAAAGTGACTGATGACGGTGAGTAAATCCAGGTCACTGTGTGTGTTGGGAACAGAGCGGGTTCACCCAGGGGAGCTGTGAGCAACAGAGAGAGGCGAGGGTGAAAGGCTGCGAGGAGGAGGCAGGGGCTGAGACACAGGTGGAACTGGGGTTGTCACTTGAGGGGCTGGCCTTAGCTTGAGGTACAGTTCACCTCAACACACTGCCACTGGGTGGGATAGCAGGGGGCTGCTCAGGGCCTGCCACCCTTGGGGCAATAATTTCATAGCACAAAGTTGTCATTTTGTTTAGTCCCCAACACTAGTGGTAAATTCCCATTTGCTGTTAGATAATGTGTTAGATGTCTGTTAGCTCAAGTGCTAACCATTTCAAAGTTGTTTACTTAAAACAGGAAACATTGGCTTATTTGACAGAATAGGTTGGAAGGAAGAGCTGGCTTCAGGTTTTCCAGGGGCTTAAGTCATCTAATCTTAAATCATGTAACCTTGTGTGCCTGCAGTCCCTCCTTCCCTCCATCTCCAAGCTCTGCTCTTCTCTATTCACTGGCTTTTACTTTGTACCCGCTTTCTCTGCTTGGCCGGGCAGTGGCGCTCAGAGTGGTCAGGTAGGAGGATGTGGCACTGGGGGTGGGAGACAGCCATGTCTAAAATCTCAGGCCTACCTTGAGGCATTTATCCTACTCTGGACCAATCACAGTGGCGGGGGGTGGGGGGAGGGGGAATAGGTGATTCTGGTAGACCAGACTTGGGTCACGTACCCAAAGTTTTGACCAAGAGTTAGTGTAATTTGCCAGAGTGCCTCATCAAGACCACAATGAAGTGTGTGTGTTGGGGACAATCTCCCAAAGGGAAGAAGGTGACATAATCAGAAGAAGCAGAGAAGAAAAATGCTGGGCTGACAATGCCAACAGTTGTAGGTTACAGTGTCCTTATGAATATCACAATGTACAACAGCAGTGAGCTCCATAGAACAGTCTCTCTGAAAAATGGCCAGACATCTCGTGACATAGGAAAATCTTACAAATGCTCCTGACTAATGACTACCAGGGTGCACATCAGAGGGAGTTGAAAAGAAAAAAAAAAAAGAAAAAACAGTGGAAAGCCAAGGCTGCATCATGTTCAAGTGTATGGAGCTCATTTATTTTAAGATGTGCAGTTCTCTTTTAATTATTTATAATACCTCACAGCACACTGTAAATGGATCTCAGTATGTCTTGTGAGAATAATGATGTTGTAGGACTAACAGGCCTCACTCCAGTCTCTGTTCTCCAGATCTTGCGCAGAGGTGGGAGAGAAGAAGGGCAAGTTGATATTCAGGTCTGTTCATATGCTTGGAGATGAATCTTTTCTATGCTGATGTGTGCGAGAGGCTGTGGACTCTGGCAAAACTCTGTGAGCCTGGGTAAGTTACGCTGGGTCACTGAACCTCAGTGTAAAATGGAGATGATAAGACGCTCCTTGAAGTTGCTGAGGGATTCATTCATTACTGTGTTCAAAGTGTCAGTTGTGTTTGTTGAGCATGTAGCATGGTGTATGATGGGTACCAAGGACACGTCACTAAACAGCATGGAAAGGATCCCTGCCCTCAGTGAGGGAGATGGATGGGAGGAAATGATATTCCAAAGGCCCTGTGGCACAGAACCTGGTACACTGTTAGTGCTCCATAAATGTGAATTGCCTTCCCTTGACTTTCCCTGCCAATCCACTCACTCATCTTGTCTCAATCTAAAGATGATGGCAAGTCTCTTTTTTTTTGAGTCTCAGTTTCCTCATGGGTTTATTGAGGGTTTTATGGAGACTTTCTGATGTTTCTTCTTGCTCTAAAACTCTGAGAATCTTTGGTTCCCTTTCCTCTTCACCCAGGGTTCAGAGAATGGGCTTTTCAAAGGGAATCTCATTGCAGAGTATCACTTGAATCCTGTTTTTGAAGGGCAGCTTCATTATTGTTGTCAAGCTGGCCCTATACCATCAGTCTGACCCCAATATAAAGCTTGTTAGGGATGTTTTGCAACCCCACCCCACCTAAAACATCCTCAAAAAGCACCTCCATCAACAGAAAGGCACATATAAGAGTGATTTTATAACACACTAAAAGGCACTACAGTTATAATAAGGGATTTCACTCAGACAGATTTGGGTGGAATCTCAGCACTAGCTATGGGATTTTTGACAAATGGTTTAACCTCTTCACACCTCATTTTCCACATGTGTAAATGGAAATATAATAGTCTACTTCATCCCCGGCTGATGTGGCTCAGTGGATTGAGTGCTGGCCTGTGAACCAAAAGGTTGCAGGTTCAGTGTTAAATTCCCAATCAGGGCACATGCCTGGGTTGCAGGCTAGGTTCCCTGGTTGTGAGAGGCAACCAATTGACTTATCTTTCACACATTGATCTTCCTCTCTTTCTCCCTCCCTTTCCCTCTCTCTCTTAGAAGTAAATAAATAAAATCTTTTTTAAAATCTACTTCAGCAGAGATGTTGAGGATTGAATAATAGTGTATGGGTGGGTACCTGGTGTGGAGTAGGTATTTAGTAAATGGAACACAAGCATACCTTGGAGATACTGGAGATTTGGTTCCAGGGCATTGCTCTAAAGCCAGTATTGCAATAAATCAAGTTGTTCATCTTTTTGCTGGTGAAGGGTCTTGCCTTCAAGTCATAAATAATACAATGTCTGGGCAGTGCAATAAAGCAAAGTGCAAAACGAGGTATGCCTCTATACCACCCTGAGTTAAGAAGTGATCGCGTGTTAGTTGCAGAATGGGAAATGTAGGGAGCGTCTGCTGGAAAGCACCTGCAGCCGGCTCTAGATTTGTGCTCTCAAGCTTCATGCGTTTGAAATGAGTGTAATGTATAATATTTGTGCATTCTGTATATATGTTATTCTTTTAGCAGAGAGCTGGGGCGGGGCGAGGAGACACGGAGCAAGTTAACCAGGAAGTGTGGTGCTCCCTGTGAAACGAGAGGGCTGGACTTGGGGACCTCTAAGATCCTTTTTTACTTCTAAAATTCTATGATTCAAGGCTTTGTTGAAAATCTGTGGGAGAATTTGCCAGAAAAGAAAAAAATGTCTTACTCTGCTTCACTCTCTCTTTCCACACTGGACCTGCCAAGCGATGACTGTCAGCTCTCCTTTGTCACCACTGACCTCTGTTGTCATTGGCCTCATGTTTTCACAGAAAATCTCTTCTGTGCACTGAAATGTGAAAAGGTGTGCTTTACGACCCGACAACTCTCTGATTTTTAATTTTTGATCTCAGAGAAAGTGGTTTGAATTCACTTAGCATGATCATGAGAAATAATAGAGGCCCTAGTTACCTCTAACACAGAGACCCAAGAGTTTTAGGCCTCCTGGGCGTGAGATTAACTTTGTGAAGGTCTAACATTGCAGGCACATATTGACACTGCACAAGCTCTTAAATCCACAGGAAGCCGCTGGTGCTCAAAGGAGAGCAATCAAAAACCTAAATTAATAATTATGTCAATAGATTTTGCTAAGGAAGGAGAGAAAAAATTATCATGCCTGAGGCTATTGGAAAAAAAAGTTCCAAGTAGCAGCGGGTGGGGAGGGGTAGTAATAAAGCATTCAAAGGCCCACTTTTACAGGTTGAGAGCAAGTGTGGTATTATGGCCTTCTCCTACCAGCCCACTGTGGCAGGAATCCGTGGTTTCTGAACATGGGGACATTCTCTTAAGTTAATTGACTCAGCTATCCCACTGCAAAGTCGAAAGTCTGAGGGGACTCCGAGTGTGAAGAGAGCAGTTTGGCAAGTGGTTTTCCCTGTGGTGCCCTAGAGATCCCAGTTGAGAGAAGCCACTTCTGAATGGCTTCCATGTTTTGGGTTTACATCTCATGAAATTTTTCATTATGGCTCCAACACCACACTTACATATTTTACTCTTAATTCACCTGTAAGGAAGGAGCCAGGCACAAGCAGACCAAGAAGTAACCGAATACTATCCTCCTCACACCAGCTAAAGCTATTTTCTTCAAACTTAACAAAACAAAACCATTTCTCTCGCCATTACCAGAAGCAGTGCACAGTATTCATTTGCGAACATCTTAGGGTGTTAACTCTTATACTCAAAGGAGAATATTTAGGAAAGAACTTTTGAGAAAAACCTTCAAGTTTTGAATCTTTGTCCTTTCATTTGTAGGAAAGAACATTCCCTCTCCTATGCCTTTCGGTTGTTTTCTGAGAAAGTAACTCTACCAAGACTTTTGTCCAATTTCCTTACTTTTTTGAAAACAGCTAACATTTAATTGTAACGTTTTAAAGTTGTACAAGTGTTTTAACACCTGCCTTCTCCCCCCATATTTAGTCTCTTTAAAATGACAGAAATAAACCAATCACAGCTTTAATAGGTCTCATAAGTTTACCCCTTCAGTTCCTATTTGCACACCCTCTGAAACATCATATTCCTCTGAAACACCAGACAGACCCCACAATGGCCAATGGTAAATTTCAGACCTGCAGAGTTTAAAAGTTCAAGTTATCTGAGCATTCTGTGTGGCAGTGGCACTTGTCCAAAACTGGTACCTCCCTGTAGTTGGGGCACTTCAAATGTACCAGTGAAAAAAGCTTTTTCCCCCTTCAAGGGGAAGAAAAATCACTCCTCAAACCCAGCAGATATGGCTGGGAGGTCTTTCGTCCAGTCCCGTCTCTTCAGGTGTATTTTTTTTTGCAGTGGAGCCAGGGAGACCAAATCTAACCTGAGTCACAGGAAACAAGACAGGGATGGCTATAAAGAGTGTGACTGGGGGCAGCTGAGATACTCGTTCACCTCCCACATCCAGTGTATGTGCCTCACAGAAAAACAACACGAATAACAGGGCCTCAAAATACAAAAGCTCAAATTACAAGATCCATTCATCCAGGGGTGGTGGAAGGCAGGAAGGGGAGGTGGGAGGGTAAATGGCATAGGGAGAAAGAGTGTTCAAATCAGTCCAGGCACAGCGACTGGCAAATGCAGGGAAATAGCTGCAGAAAAACCTGTGTCCTTTCAGACTCACAGGTCTTAAAAATCCACATATTGGTGTCAGGAAGATAGTGCCTTATGTGCACCAGAGACAAAAGTTCCAATTCCTCAGAAGGAAATATGCAGGGGGGTTTTGGTAGAGTGGGCCCTGCCTTCCCTAGTGGGGGAGGTGAGGAAGGAAAGAGCCACACAGCCTCCTTTCAACCCCCCTCTCCACCCTCACCCCACCACCTCCCCCCTCTCACCCCACCACCTCCCCCCATACCCCCACAGCAGGTGACTCAGTGGCCTAGAGCAGCCTTTAGTTTGGCAAGAGATGAATGTGGCAAAGGGAACTTCTCTGCAGAGGCTGAGCTACTCAGGTCAGACTGTAGGTAGACTGTCCTGTGGAAGAGTCTGTTGCTTGAGAAAACCACCAAGAAGATGAGGCCCAACCAGAAAAGGTAAGCTTTGCCAAGGGTCTTTGCTTCACTGGCGCGGATAATGAATGAAGGAATGAGAAGAGAGAAGAGGCAGCCCCTGATAAAGCATGAGGACTGCATTGCCCTGAGGAAAGCCAAGGGCAAACCGATTCTGAAGTAGTAAGACCAATTCCTCTCTATGCTTGACAGTCTCTGGTGCATTTCAATCCCTTTACTGAACTAACAATATTCATAGCAGTAGAGTGAGTACAGAAGGGTCACATGCAAGAGACTAACCAGCTGACCAGTAAGGTGGATGGAAAAGAGACTCACAAACACCCGCCGGATGAGGAAAAGAGCCTGAAGTGGAAGGTTGAAGAGCATGTCAGCAATTATTTTGGTAACACTGGGGAATGGGTGAGGCTTCTGCCCTGCTATTGAGTTGGCCAAAAGGTCTGTATGTTTTTTTCTGTAAAATAAAAGACACGTTTTTCATTTTCACCAATAACCTTATTGATTTGGATATTTTGAGTACGTCAGCTATCTCCTGCATAGTATAACTTTGATTGTTCTCATTTAATGTCCCGATTTGATCGCTACTGTCTTCAACTGGTCTACCCGACTGGGGAGCATCGTCCAGCGAGAAATCTCCAGCATGAAACTTCACAAACTACTTTTGACACTTTTGATCAGTCACAGCGCCTTCTCCATCAACCTTTTTTTGTGTGTGTTTCAGTTGTGTTTCTACTGTTCTTGAAATCATAAACCATAATATGCCAAATATGTTCCTTATCTTCTTCTATCTTCAGTGTTAAAATGGCTACACAAAAATTCACCAATTTTGATAAATTTCTTTTAAATTCATGCTGATATGACAGCTATCATAATACAATGTAACAAAATTGTTTCGAATGAAGCTAAAGACAACTAAGCACTATTAGAGCCACTGTACAGACAAAACTAAATCAACATTTTGGCCAACCCAGTACATAGAGGAGAGAGAAGCATCCCAGTATCTTTCATCATGAAGAACCCGGCAGCTCTGAGGCCCGGCCACAGCCTAGCCCCTCATCCACCACGGCTGTCTGGATCCTCTGTGCTGGACCAGACCTGCCGGCTGCCACTAGGACACATCCTGGGCTGAGGCCACTGCACCCACACTGAGCACCCAGGCCATGAGGGGCGGTGGGAAGTTGATGGGGCACAGCCTCCTTTTAAAATATAAATAAATATATATTTATATCTATAAAGAAAATACATATAATACATACGCATGTATATATATGTGAATATGTTTATGTGTATACATTATATTATACATTTATCACTTTCGTCTCTGGGTCCAGTATAATTTGGATAATGGTTGGATAAAAAAAATCTACAGATAGCCACGAGTTTGAAGCATATTTTAATCAAGCTAATACAGAAATAAATTCTCTATGGTTTCATGTTTAGAGGTAGTTGTTTTCTTTTTTTTTTACTTGCATTAGTATAAATTCAACAAAACCAATTAAAAAAACCCATATGCACCATTGGAAAGGCAGGTGTGAAAAGCTGTCTAATTACTTTTCTCCATCACAAAGTTGACATTACTTTTCTACATCACAAAGTGCCCCTTCAGCAAATATACGAAAATTCAAACTTTTTGGACATTGGGTAAACTTGGTAAGACAGAAAACCAACCTACTCACCCATTTAAAAAAAAAATCCAAATTGAGTTCTGAAGCTTTCACTTGTGTTATTTACACACAAAGTTAAATATTTGGATAATCAACTGTCAAAGCTGAGCAGCAGTTCCTGGAAGAATTACTTTTCTTGAAGCTGCAAAATATCTGATTTTGACATCAAAATTAATTTCACCTAATTTAAATTAAGTTCAAATCAAATTTAGATTTGATTCAGAGCTATCAATAATGAAGTTTCATGAGCACACCAGCAGAATCCCTGGTGCCTGGCCGCGTCTCCAGGACCTCTGAAACCGGAACTTCCACCGCGTGGCCTTTCTTTGGGGGCAGCGCTGCTCTTTACATTAAGAACTTTTCATCTCACAGAAAATGAAAAATAATGAGCAATTTCTTTGAGTCACGTACCTCTGTTGCCAGAAAAATAAAAGACATTGAATTTTTCTGTAACATACATTACAGGCACCATTTTTGCTTTTATGTAAAGTATCAATTCCACATGTAATTGCTGAATATTTTCTAAATTAAGAGCCCATGTGGTGAGCGGGTGCACACAAAAAGATAATCAGAAAAATCTCAGCATTAAAATATAGTTTCCAAGTAAAAACACATAAATCACTTTGGTAGGGCCCAGTCTGCTGTGAAAATTGCTGCTCTTAGCTTCACATTTCTGTTGAATCTAGTGCAGAGGAACTGAAAATCCACTGGGCCTGTGATCTGAGGTCACAAGGTAAAGGCAACCAAAGCAAAGAGCTACAAAGACTGAACAGAAAGCAGCACAGAGATCTCTGATTGGGTTATGATAGACTATCTTCCAGAAGAAGACTCGCATTCTAGTTTCTGCTTTTTACTCCACTGCCTAGTGATTTCACGCTGGCAGAGGTGCTACTTGCCTAGGTGAGGATAACAAAAGCTTCTCTCCCTGAACAAACATACTGTTATTTCTTGAAGTGATTTCTCACTCTCAGAGCGGCAACTCTACATATTTTCTTATTCAGTTGCTTGTTCAGAGCCTGCTGCTAATGAGGTGACAGCTGTAGGTTTTCTGATCACCTGGGTTCTGTTCCATCCCCCACAAATGGTACCTCGACTTCTGGCTGGTTACCTCACAGATGTCACAAGGGCGCAGCCTGAGAGCATGCCTGTGCCCAATGTGATCCTGTGTCCACGCCTGTGAAAGTACAAAGGTATGCAAAAGTGAGATTGGCTCTGCAAGACCTCGAGGCTCTGAAGTGCAGGTGGGTAATAGAGGTGAGCAGACTATTCAACCACGCTGCTTCTTTCTGTCCTGAGCTTTCAGATGTGAGCTGGGTTTAAGAGCAGGCACTTTTCTGATCCTCCGTAGAGACAGACACGCTCAAGAGACTCCTGAGACTCTTCTTGGCTCAGGACACAAAGAATCACTGGAAGTGAGACATTATTCACCTGGGATGCATTACTCGGTCTAGTAGAAACATTTGCAACCTGGGGACATGCTGGAATTTATGTGTAAGGCTTATTTATCAGCTTTGCTCTCTGTGTATGTCCCTAGAGCTGAAGTCTTCAACCATGGCTGCACATGAGAGTCATCTGGGGAACACTGAAATAATCTTGATGGCCAGGCCACACCCCAAAACAACCTAATCAAACTCTCTGGAGGTAGGGCCCAGGCAGGGAGCTACTTTTTAAAGCTCCCCTGGTGAGCCCGCTGTGCAGCCAAGGTTGGGAAGTGCCGTACTAGAGGAGCACCAGTCAGCAGCACGGACCTGGGACTTGGGAGCGGAGAAGGGTAGAAATGTTCTCAGTTACGCTGACTTGTTGAAAGCATCCCAGATCACCAGGGTAACTACCTAGTGTCTACTGGCTTATTTCAGTTTCCCTGTTAAGGGTCAGAATCAAAGGCAGACGGCCTAAAATAACTCATCAGCAGCTTGTTTGGCTGATGATGATGTTGGAAATTCTAAACTGCCTTTTAACTGAAACTTATTGACTTCTTCCTTGGAAATACTATAACTATTAAGAATCAACTTACAGATCAATAAAAATTCTCATTAGCCACATTAACAAGTGTGAATGGTCTAAACCAACACCCAATCTCTATGATTAGGTTACTTATATAACCCTCAACAGAAAATCAAAAAACACTTAAAAGAAGAAAAACAACAAAGACAGTTTTAAAGAATGGTATTTCCTTAAAGGAATGACAAGTAATACATTTTCCACATTAGTTTATATCCACCCTTTATCTCCATAGACTCAATTAATAAAAGCTATGCATAAATCATATGAGAGATCATTAAATCGACCAGTTCACAGTGCTGATTGGTAAATAAATATAGCACTTCATGAAAATGGTAATGGGTATACAGATTCTGGTTTTCTTTTAAAAAGAGGGAAAATACCTTTTTCTATAGCTTTGGAAAGCTATCCAGACCTTATCTACTTCAATTTAAAATATTTTCCAAGTTTGTTGAAGGGAGATAGACCACACAAGAGAGCCCCATGGGGGACCATAATCTTGGATGAAAAGTTTAAAATCAAATAAAAAATTCAGATTCACTGAATTGGCCAGCAGCTGGGGGCATGTATACCAGACACCCCAGATCTGGGTGTGAGGACATTTGTGTTTTGGTCTGGTTGTGTGTCATTGTGTGAACATAACTACAGACAGGAAAAGAAAGCAAGGCAGGCAGAGGAGAGGCTGGAAACAGCTCTTTGAAAGAGTGCATTGAAACAAAGAAAAGGTGTTTTATAAATTAGCTTGTTTTCTGAGGTTTAATTTTTTTGTCTGTAAAAGGTTTTGCTGTGTGTGAAAAAGAGCACCTTCAGATAGAAATGTTTTTCTTCATCACGGGGCCTTAATTTAAAGTTGGGCTATACTGCTTGCCAATTGTGTGACCTTAGGCAACAGAAGAATAATGGTACCTTCTTATATAGAGGTTGTCTTATTTAAGATATTGTGTGAAGAACATTTAACTCAAGTGCGGAGTTAAATGCTCAAAAAATATTCTTATTGTTCTTTACTGTGACTTGGCATCCTAGGACCGGTCTTGACTTTTCTACAGAGAAATGCAATTCTTACAGAAATGGATCCCTCAGAGAAAAGGTCTGGGTAAAGATGGGAATAGAGACCAGTGACCCTAAGTAAAGTGAAAATTCACAAAAACAATGCCTCCAGCCTTGACCTGTCATGCCCTTTTCTCCTGGAGAACCTGGATGTGGCCAAAGGAACAGCAATGACAAACTTACAACTGATGCAATGTTACCCACGACCTGTGAGAGAAGGCTCATCTAGAAAGAACCCCACTGCTAAAGGAGGGCCATCCCCTCATGCCCACAGGTGAGCCGGGGCTCTCTCCTCCAAACACCTTCTGTCTGGTCAGGACTCAGTGGAGACCAGAGGTGGAATGAGACTTGGTTACCACTCAAGAATCTGTCAGTCTGGTAGCGGAGACCAGTGTCAGTTACACACACAAATATGCTCAAACACTAAAATTAGAGTCCACTGAGTTCTGTTAGGCCGCAGGGTATGGGCTCTGTAGGGTGGGGGTCCTGGCGCAGGGGGGCCGGCAGGAGTGGCCAGAGGGCCCCCAGGCCCTCGGGCTCCCAGTTCTCAAGCCAGCTTCTCTGCTGTGGAGAGAGAGGGTTTATGTGTCCTGTATCCTAGTCAAGCCTTTACTTTTGCACCCTTCGATGTGAGCTGTTGCTGAAAAGGGTCTGTTGACCTCTAGAGAGTAAGCTGTGGAGGGCATTCCTTGGGAGAGAGGAAGAGAAAGTCCCATTGTTTCTCTCCCCTGGGCTCCAAGAGAGAAAAGCCATGATGACAATTGCTTTTTCTTAACTGAAGGTTTAACTGTTGAATACTTGTGGCTGAGTACTTATTTCCTTCTTCTGGGGGACCTGGAAGTCACAACTCCTGCTGGGATTTTTATTTTTTAAAGAAAAAGATGAAAGAAGAAGAAGTAGAAGAAGGAAAGGGGGTAAACTGGGCCAGGGGAATTATGACGAATTGAGAGATGGAGGGGACCTGGTGAGTCCTCACTGGGCACCTCTGCATCAGGGCTGTCCTCCGAGCAGCCATCTCCCCACAAGTTAGAGCAAGAGAGAAAGGTAGAGCGGTCAGCATCCCCAAAAACATGCTCTTCTCAGACTTGACTCAGTCCCACACACGCTTGCCCCAAAGGCTATATTGTTCTGTTTTCTTTCCAGAGTCTAAGAAAGGAAGAGGTGTTTGCACGCTAAATTTCCTGTCTCCACTCTCAACCCTTCCCAAACTGCTTCTCTGAGTGACATTGAACCCCAGCAGCTCCTACCCCTTCACTTTCTAAGACTCTTTCAGACTTACTGGTAGTATGGCTGCAGCGTCCACAAACCTGATTTGATGACAGTCCTAGAACTTCTTCACACTTATGTTGCAAGAAAGAGCCTTTGCTCTTGCAAAGAGTTTGTTTCTCCTTTTGAAAAATGGACAGAATGCAATTTATAAATCAACAGGCTGCCTTCCAAATATTGGCTTATCTAACCTTGCGATATATATTTTACATTAGAGTAAGATGATGCTTGGCTTTTCGGATTGTTTTTACTTGTTAATACACATCCATCAACTCCTTTCCACTGCATATTTTCGTTAACTTTGTTAAAATTGCCATAAAAGATTCTTGCCTGTAAAGATAGCTCATTAGCATATATACTATTACCATCAAAAGCATCATATTATTGTACATGAAGTAAATAGCTTTTGCAATACATTATATAAAGCTTAAGTTGCTTAACTAAAATTGTAAGGGTTTAGCATAATCCAAATTTGTAGAAGAGGCTGTGGCCAAACCACAGGGTCAAATGATAGTTTGGCATGGATCTGGGGCCCCTCCCCATAATCTGCACCAGCATTCTTCCACGGCCATGGCAGTATACACAATCTATTTGGTAGGAGCAGTGGGTCTACACGGTAAACACAGCTTCAAAGCTAGTCCCTAATATCTGCTTATGTGAGGACTCTGGAGACAGCATTGGCTACAACTATGAGAGAAGCCATGTTTAGAGTTTTTCATTTACTAAGGAGAGGCATAGAGAGAAGAAAATTCTGTATTAAATCATTGAACAAACATTAATTAATATCTACTAGTGAGCAAGGAGCTCTATTAAGATGTTATGAATAAGGGCCATGTTATAAGACTCCAATTCCTTAGCCTGTTTGTAAGACCTGTCCCTTACCTGCCTCTCCAAGCTTCTGGAACATTATGCACCAGGTGGACCAGACTTCTTCCAGTCCTTCTAGCTCCTTGAATGTTCCCTGCTTTCTTTTTTCTCCCAGCTTTTGCATCATTCCCTCTTGCCTATAACATGGCTCCTGCTACATTGTGCAAGACTAATTTCTATTTATCATTTAAGTCCAAACTTAATTGTAACTTTCTTAACCCTTTAGACTAGACTATGATCCTTTGTCATATGCTCCCATAACCTTCTGAACTTCCCCCTTTCAAATAATCCCCCTCATGTTTTTCATTTTTAAATGTCTTTCTTCTCTTCTGTAAATTTCATGAGGGCGGGGACACTGCCTTGTTTACAACTATGTCCCAATGTTGCATTTCATGCCTAGTACATAGTAGTTGTTTCCTGTTTATTGAGTTATTTAATTGAATAGAACAATAGAAGCTCTCCAAGAGCTTCTATAATAGGAGAGGGGGAAATTAGATAAGTGCCGCAGTGCATAAGTATCCCAAATTAAAACTTAACAACAGCTACAAGTAAGAAAAAAAATTCCATAATAAGGCTTGCCAGTTTCTGGTTCTGCTAAAATTTAGTAATATCATTGAGTTTAAATCCCTACCCACAGTCTTGCTAGTGTTGTAGATATTTAGCCACTCTTCATGAGAATGAATAAGAATAACTCAAGTTCTGAGTACAAAATTTTGTTCTGTACAGTACAAGCTTATATATATATGTGTGTGTGTGTGTGTGTGTGTGTGTGTGTGTGTGTGTGTGTGTTTCAGGAACATAGCATTCAGGTTTGATTTAGTTTTCCCTGCACAGGCACGCTGTCTGGAGTGTTACACCATAGTGCAGTGACAGCGCAGGGTCTCTGGCAGACCAAAGGGAGCCTCCCAGCAGGAGAGCACTCAAGGGTGCTGTCAGTGAGGTGTCTGCACGCAAACCTCTGCACTTGAACAGTTACTGGTCGTTGATTCTGCAGAGCTGTGCTAGGCTCTGAGAAGAAGCTGCAAAACTACATAGTTAATGCTATGAAGCATTAGCAAGTAAAATTTAATAGTGTATAAGAAATACACTATGGCCAAGCAGAATTCCAGGATTTCAATCGATAAAAAGCCTATTAATGTACAATACCAATACACCACACTAACAAGACAGTTAAGGTACACAAAACCATAGGGTCTGAAGTAGAACTTTAGTTCTGTGGTTCATCTTAATAAATGCAGAAATAGCTTTTGATAAAATGTAATACTCTTAAGTATTATCAAACTAGAAATAGGAGATAATGTACTTAATATCATAAAATTATTAAAAATTTAGAGTAAAATTCAGACTATGGTGAAACTTTAGAGGCATTCTCATTAAGGTCAGGAACTAGATAGCCATGCTCATGAACTCTGCTTATATCCAATATTATATTGAAACTTCTAGACAATGCGATAAGGCAGGAAAAAAGGTTATAATTTGAAATGAAGAGATACATTTTCCTTATTTGTAACAATATGATAGGCTATATAGGAAATCTGAGATAATCTGCAAACTATTGAAACTAATAAGACTTTAATAAGTTGACACTCAGAATCAACACACAAAAATTAATAGTGTTCCTATATTCCAGTGATGACCAATCCAAAAATATAACACAAAAGAAATGCTCTTTACAATAGCAACAGAAAATATGTGTGCTAGCTGGCCTCCAAGATGGTCTCCAATGATCTCCCCCACCCCCACCTTTCCTCCTTCCTGGTTTAATCAGTAGAATACACAGAAATAATAAGTGTGTCACTCCAAGTTTGGTCATATAAGACACTGTGACTTTAACCTTTTTCCCTTGGATCCTCTGTGGGTGGACCAGCCAGCCACCACCGAATGACGACAGGAAAGCGGCCCTAAAAAGGGGTCCACATGGTGGAGAATGGGTGGCTCTTTCCAACAGCAAGGAACGGAGGCTCCCTTCCCATAGCCATCCTGGGAGCAGATCCTCCAGCCCAGTCCGGCCTTCGGGCAACTGCAGCTCTGGCTGACACCTTGACTTAAATCTTGTGAAACATCCTGAGCCAGAATCACACAGCTAAGCTGCTTCTGAATTCCTGGCCTGACCCCCTCCCTGTGTCCCTTCTCCTCGCAGATCAGGATGCTCCTTTCCTCTAGGTACCGGGAGTGGCTCCCCCTTTCTCTCCCAGGACGGTTTTATGACTCGCTCCAGCAGAAAGTCAGAACACCCTTCTTGCACATTCCATTTCTCACATTTCTGTGGCTTGAAATACTCAATGTGCCACGGTGCCATACTTTGGGGTAGTGGACCCTGAACCTCATCACTACACATATAGTAAAAAGTTGAAAAGATGCTAGGGAATGAAATGAAAATTCAGGGTAGTGATTACTGTAGGGGTAAGAGAGGGAAGACAGCATTGGGACAGGGTATAGGAAGAAGTCAATAGTCCTTCAAATTTTTTAAAAAACTTGAAGCAAGTAAGGTAAGATGTTAAGACCTATTGTGGGAGTGTTTTTTTTTTTTTGTCCTGTTTTCTTATTTTCTGGGCATTTGAAGTATTTGTTATAAAAACAAAGCACCAAGTATTGTCCCCACTGTGCTCACATTACTTGGAAATGCCTGGTCGAACTGAAGAGTGCGGTTTACAAGTCACCAGCATTTCAGTTTGGTGATGCTGATCCTCGGGTTCTTTGCTGGTCACAGTTTCTCCATTTTATACAACCAGGCAGTTGTGTATTCTAATTGTCTTTATGTGAATAGTTACTTCTACAGTGACAAGCTCTAAAAACCTGTGGAGTAATTAAATTCAGTCCATACACTTTAAGCTTGCCCTGGGTTTATGGTCTAATTAGAATATGAATTTCTTAAAAACAACAACTTTTTCCTCATGCTAGGTGGAAATTCCGTAACAAAGCCATTTCCCTAATAAAACGCTACATTCTTTGGAACTGCTGCTACGGATCCAGGGCTGCAGTAAGCTCGCCAGGCCCTGTACCTGACGCCCCGCCAGCCGGGGCTCCCCAGTTCTGTAGGGTCTGTCTGGTCCGATCATCCTACCTGCTTTTGGAAACAAGTTTCACAGGTGAACAATGTGAATATTTTAGCAGTTAGTTTACAGAAATGAATGAAAATTGTGGGTAATGCAGTGAATATATTAATAGCCTGGATATTTAATACATTTCAAACAAAGCAAAAATTATGTAAAATGCAAATTTTAGCAGTAATTAAGAGTGTCCACTGTATTTACCTTAGGATGCTTTTGGAATCCTTTAACAGAAAATGTTCGCTGAGTTTCCAATACCCTCTCACAGGAAACTACTTTTGATATTATTTACTTAAAACAAAGTACCTCCTAGCAGCTCAGGAGAGGGTGAAACTTCAAATACAGAACAGCTGTTCTGTTTTTAAAGTCCAGGCTAGCCCTTAAAACAATGCTTTAGTAAAATAGATCTAATTAAAATTAGTCTGCTTGGCACCCATTTGGCCACTCTTGTCTCCTACCCCCAAAAGCCCATTTTTGGTCCCAGTTACAACAGCCCTAAGTGGGCCCAGGGACCCTGTGTGCCCAAGAGCTCACTGTCTCTAGGCGGACACATATCCCTCCTGTCCTTCCTGATGAAAGCTTGAGAATATCCCAAATAGGTATTGTTCATGCAGTCTTGCATAGAGAGGGTGTGGGTATATTAATTTTATCTCGGAAGTATTAAATAAAACACACACACAGGCATTCTCAGATACCCTGCAGTGGTAGAACACTTTGCAGTTAGTGCCAAATCATCCCTCTTCACATTGAATACTTGGAAATGCTTGAGGTGTGAGGAAAACATTTTCATTAAGTGTTTGATGTTGCGAAGGGCCTCCAGGCAGTGGAAGGCTGCTTTGGTTCACATTTCGGAAACTCCTCAGGATTTGGGAAGAAGAGCTAATGAAATGTTTCCCTGTTTTAAGTCACTTACAGGGAAATGCATTCTTCTAAAATTGAAGATGTTCCATTTTAAAGGGCACAGTAATATTAAACTCTACCCAAACGCCATGACACTCTGAAGGGGAGTAAGGACCCGCCATCCCCTTTGAGGAGCCCGAGTAATCTCCATGCCAATACTGAGAAACGGGCCTGCTGAGGCACAGATCACTAGAATGTATTCATAAGTCCAGAGACTGAAAAAACCTAGCTTTAATTTGTGAGCTAGCAATATTAATACAAAAATGAAAAAATTTCTGTCTTCTAATACTAAGCAGTTATCTCTTATCTAGCTACCAGCTACCCACATGCTCATCTAGCATTTACTGACTGCCCATCAGGTGACAGTCATTGTGAAAGGCCTTGCTGGGCACACAAATGCCAACCAGTTACACATTTTGCTCCCCAGGAGACTAAACTCTGAGGCTAAAAAAATATTTTTAGCGGAGTAATAAAACAGAGAGAATGGGTCCATTCTGGAGTTTTATAATTACTTCCTAAATTATTAAAATACTTTTATATAGAATTTTTTCTTTCTTGTTCTCTCAACTTTAAGTTCTCCTGGTTTGAAGGTCTTGCTACCCAAGAACAGCATGCTTCTACTGGGGGACACAACAGCGGTTCCACTGAACAGGAAGATGAGGCCGCCACCTGGCATTTTGGGCCCCTCATGCCACTGGGTCGACAGATAAGAAAGGGATCACTCTTGAAAGGATTGATCCTGATTATCAGGGCACTGTGGCTGCACAACAGGGGCAAAGAGGACTCTCTGGAACCTAGAACATTCTTCGTGTACCTCTCAGTACTTCCATCCAAAAGTAAAAGTTAATGAGAAACTACAATAAGCAGAGAGATGCAGAGCCAGTGAAGATTCAAACCCTTCAGGAATGAGGTTTCAGTTCCATTGCCTGGTAAAGATTCTTACAAGCTGAGGTCTTGGCTGAGACATCATAGAGTAAGGAATAAGTAGATTATAAGCATCAACTATGACTTCATTTCATTTCATTTACAGTAACAAGGACTATAGCAGGTGTACGTATTTTCTTACCTTTTCTGTGCACAAGCATGTATATTTATAAGCTCATTAACTTCTTTTCTCTTTCCTTCTTGCCCTAATACTGTTATTATTCTCAGCTCCACACTCTGTAATGATTGGGTAAGACCGTACAAGTCACATTCCTCCTTTGGCATATGACTCCCTCCCGGGTTGTGCCAACAGCGGATGCTAGCTGGAGACTGTAAGAGTGGGCGGGAGAAGGTGGGACTTGCTTCTTCCTGTTTGCTTCTTATTCCTATCAGCACTTCCACAGCCCCAGATTTTCACCTGGGCAGCAATAGTTGACTTCAGCAGTCAGAGTTAGCTCCAGTTTGCAGTGTCCCCGAGTGACGAGAACCAGCTGGACAGCATCCCCAGAGACACCAACACTAGCTGGATAGTGACCCTACTCGGAGGTCTGGATTTTGGTTTTGTGAGGCTCCTCTTCCAAGCTTGTCTTAACAATCACTACTTCTCTTTGTTCCTCAAAGAGGAACAGCTTTAGGAGTGGTAGCTGTCTCCTAAGGTTACCATCTCCAAGATACTTTCGACTTTTCGCTTAATATTGGTTAACATCTAGAGTTGTTAAATCTCTCTGCTAAAGTAATTGGTGTGGCTTCTGTCTCCTGACTGGACCCTGGCTAATAAAATGAATACTACTGTCTTCCCAAAGTTATTCTACCCCTTCCACAATGCACAGCAGTCATGTATTTGGAACAGATTGATTCTGTCCCTGATCCAGGGATGGGCCCTAACAGGTCTAAGTCAGAGTAACCCCATTTCCTTCCTTACAGTAATTGGTGCATACAACCAAAGCATCAGCCAATTAGCCCATGACATTCCTCTTGCTACAGGGATTGGTTAGGGGTAGTCTAATCAAATTTTGAGACAAGAAAGTTCAATCTCCATGTGAACAGAGTTTTATGTAGATGTGAAATCTACAACCACTGCAGCCATTCTACCTTAAGAGAAACCAAACTGAGGGCGAAGCTAAACCATGCAGGATGGCAGAGCTAAGGAAAGTGCAAAGAACAGCCTGAAGTCCTGATGAAGTCATGCTTCATGTCCTCGGGACATTTCAGTTAAGTGAGCTAATAAATCCTTTTTATTGTTTCAGCTACTTTGAGTTAGGTATGCAGTTACTTGGCCAGCAAAAGCCTTACAATGAAGTCATCTTGTAATTTAACATATGTGTGATTATAAAGGACCATGCAGGCTTATACTAAGAGGAAGTTTATATACACACATTAAGAACTCACAGGTATATAACTCATATGACGTGAATATGATAAATACTAAAGAATGATTAAGTCCTTAATCTTTGTTTGGGTACTTAAAACTAGAATTATCCTTTATTTAAAATCTGTCTCCCCTTTACACCTTTGAAATACCAAAACCTTTATTTATTGAATAGGAATAGTTTTTCTGAATTTGTTCTTTGTGATTATAAGGACATAGAAACCTGTTTATTTTCTATTTTTTAGTTGGTATTTCTAATACCCAGAGCCATTACAGCACCTGCAAGTTCAAATTAATCACAACCTAGAAACTACTTAACTCCCACTAGCTTTTCCTTCAGCTTCTTACCCTGGCATATTGATAGGCCAATTAAGAGGAAAGGACCTGTAGATCTTTTTTCTAGAACCCTGAGATCTTAAAATTCTCTGCCCTCCTTTTCTGGTTAAACATAGTGAAAGCCTTGTCCCTTGCCTTTGATGCTTCAGTGAGGAGCAAAGACTCCAATAATAAAAATGGCCTCTCACCTTTGCATAATATTCAAGTTTTCAAAATACTTCATACAGATAAGAGTTTGGACACCCAGCTCCCTGGGAAGCAGACAACAGTGTTAGGTTATTGATACTTTCCTGACACTGACAGCCAGGACTCTGACTGACATGTCCTTCTGTTCGTCCCCAGGCTAGCCCAGCAAAGGGACTTGAACATAATCACAGGTGATCAGGAAATGTTGGCTGGTGAATGAACGTGAAAGACAAGAGCACTTCAGCAGAGCAACTTTCCTTATGACACGGTCAGGACTGAGGAGCTGAGTGGCAGGAGGAGGACCGGAACCTAGCACTCTTGGCTCTAGTTCTGTTCCCGTTCCCTAGATAATGCTGTGGCCAACTGTGAGGGGAGGCTCTCATGGCCTGGAAGGTACCTGGGGGAGCAGAGAAGCTCCCCAGGAGTGGGGCTGGTCAGGGCCATATTCTCACAGAGAAGGGCTGACAGTTTGCCCCCTAACCAAACCCCCATAAACTCTTTTTCTGACAAAGCTGACCAGACAAACATGTCTTCTTCCAGCTACCTGTTCCACACGTGGGGCTCTCTCATAAAGGATTGTCAAGATATCAGGCCTCTGGTGTTTCATATATTAGCCTACAGAATTGGCTATGTGTATTTTTTAAAAAGGAAACAGAATGAAAAGGGAACATACAAGATAAAAGTGATTTAGAAATTAAAAAACAAATGATGCATTAGAGGACAGGTGGAGAGTGACCAGAGGAGAGAGAAGAGGGATTTCGGGGGAGAGGGGGAGGGGTTTATAGGATCAAAGTTAAAGGACACATGGATAAAAGCTAGGGGGAGGG